>SNQJ01S0011090.1:138614-152201 GCA_010110895.2 Picea sitchensis
ACGACTTCGATTTCATCATACTAGCCCTCAATGTTTCTTCATTGGAGATAGAAGAGAAGCAAGAAGCTAAGTAGGAGGAGGTGTTCCATAGGATTAAGGACGAGCTCCAAGGAGTGCAGCAGAAACTACAATCCAGTCACGTAGTCTCTACTGTGCCTCTATCAGCAGGAACATCAGAACTGGGAGATGATCCATCTCAGCTCCACCACATCGCTGATACAGTCGAAGCTCACCTTTGAAGAGCTCAAGAAGAAACATCGCAAGCTACCCAGGCTTTGGCACAAGTATAGGGAGACCTTATAGAAAAATGCAGTACTGTAGAATGGGAAAAGATTGCTCTTCAAGTGAAGTGGGATGAAGAAAAAGCACAACTATAGCAAAGCATGGAATGGTTTCTCGCAGAGCAACTCGAAGTAAAGGAAATGGTTAAAATATCACTTTGCTCTATGATAGTCGAAGAAGTAAATACCGAAGAGCAAGTTCCATAGTAGGTGGAACAACTTGAAGAAGTAATCCAGCAGCTCCAGCAGCGCATATCAGACTTGGAGCTCCGCACTATGCCCGAGACCCCTCAATATGTAAGAGACCAAAGGGAAGCATTTGCCCATAGTGCAGTTGACATACTAAAAGCTCTTGCCTTGGAGTGAAAGCAGTTGAGTAATCGCAGTGCCAAAACATATGAGAACCTCACCGAGAATCCAGAGTTACAGGCATTAGAGTCACAGCTCAAGAAACCAAAGCAGCACGTAGACACACTACAGACACAGTTGAAGGCCTTGTCGGTCGTGGAAAGAATGAAATGGTCTTAGGAGAAATGCACCGCCCAATAGTAGATCCATACGATTCAAAGTAGAGTGATGGAAGTTACTCAATGACGTCAACCAGTACAAGATAAGGCATGCCAATTATTCACAGAGGTTGAAAGTTGAAGAGTCGAGCTAGAACAAGTTGTCATCACAACAGAGCAATGCCTAGAAGGGCCTGTGAATGGCGCAATGATCCAGGAGTTCATCGATCAAGAGGCCATCGCACAATAGCAGGTCGAAGCCACTCGAGCCAAGCTCGAGGCCTTCGAAGCAGAACTGGTCAGATCAGAGTGACTCAGGATGAGTCACAGGTGAGTGTTGGGGGCTTGTTGTCCCTTGACCAAGTTTTGGGAGATTCTTGGTCATAGTGACCTATTTTGGGACTTCGACAACCTGTTGAAGAAGGAGCGCAAGACAAAGCGGAGATCAAGGGATCTCAACCCACTTTTGGGTCCTTTTTGTGTTTTTGGGATTATGTAATGGGATTGGGATGTCGGCCCATGGGTTTACCCATGCTTAGGCCTATTTTGTAATGTATAAATAGATTCATAGACATATCTAGGCATATATGTGATATATTCTAAGTGCAAGTAGGGTTTTGTAAGTACTTTGTGCATGACTGTGAGAGACTTGCAGAGCTAAATGCAAGTGGTTGTAACAGATGGTGGAAGGCTTTGTGTTGTAATGCAAGGAAGAAGGATCTAGCGATCTGTGCAGATCTTCTTTCCTATGTATATTAGGGTTTTGATGGCTCTATGGTTGTAACCGATTGATTGAAGATAATAAAGAAGAATATTTGGTGGACGTATCCCCAGGGTGGGGGTGAACCATGTAAACACTGTGGTGTCTCGCTTTGTGCTTGTCTGGATGTGTTTATATCTTCTTTTTCTAAGTGCTTAGAGATGATTATATAGATACGCTTATGCTTAGTGCTAATGATGTATAAGAATGTTAGATCTGATCTATATGAATGTACTTAGTGCTTGATCTGCTAGATATAACCTATCTATTGATGCTAAGTACTTAAATGTGTTATATCAGTGTGAATGCTGCGAAGCCCTGTTTTATCAACGAAGTGATTATTGATTGTATATTGAGGAACTAATGGTGCTAAGTGATTTATTAAGTATTATAATCATAGATTTGTGTCCCAGCTAAGGTTGCAGACACCTGAGTCTCTCAACCACCCATACCTCTACCTCGAGTGAGACTTCATCTACTTCGAAGGTGTTTCTGAAAGGGCCAGTAGTTAGATTTTTGTTGGTACGATGTTGTAGCATTTAACCCTAGGTTTTCCCCTGTGCCAACAGACCCAAAAAGTACCGAGCACCCCGCAGGAGGTGCATCACCAGAGGGAGGAGACCGCTAAAAAAAAAGTAGTAAGAACAAGAGTCCTTGCCTCGGAATGTAAACAGTTAAGTGATAAAAGTGCCCAAACATACAAATGCCTCGCTGAGGATCTAGAGCTAAGGAAGTTGGAAGCACAGTTACCAGAGGTGAAACAACAAGAATTTTCATTGCAGGCACAGATGAAGCTTCTCACAGTAGTGAAAAGAATGAAGAGATCCCAGGAGTAGCACACAGTACAGTAGCAGATCACTTCCCTCCAATGTAAGGTAATGGAAGTAACACATAAGCTACAACATGTGCAGAATGAAGCCTGCAAGGTGTTAAAAGATATTGATGGAAAAGGCTCACAAATAGATCAAGTGGTTACAGTAGTAGAACAACGCCTGGAAGGGCCTGTTACAGAGAAGACAATCCAGGAGCTCGTTGAGCAGGAGGCTTAGGCGAAGCAGCAAGTCGAGGAAACTTGAGTTAAGATTGAGGCATTTGAAGCAACATTTTTTGCACCTAAGTGACTCAGGATGAGTCACAGGTGAGTGTTGGGGACCTGTTGGTCCTCGACCAAGTTTTGGGAAACTTTGGTCAGTTTTGGCCCACTTTTGGACTTCAACATGTCGGTTGAAGAAGGAGCACCCAGGAGGAGATGAAACTGGGGATCTCACCGATTTTGAGGGTTATGTGGACCCAGTAAAGAGTCCTCTAATGTTTTTGTAATGGGTTTATGGGATGTCAATCCATGGGGTTTTCCCTTGTTTAGGCCTTATTGTGAGGGTTTGTAAAATAGAAATAAATAATAATATATTATAGAAGTAGGGCGCTAAGAAAGAGAATGTAGTTCTGTGTGAACATAGTTGCTTTGTGCAAAGGGATGTATGTGCGTTAAGGCTTTGTGATCGATAGAGAGTTGGCTCCGTGCCTTGACCTAGTTTTGGAAGGAGGATCTGGTGCTTAGTGCGCAGATCTCCTGTCTAGTGTGAAGCTCGACCCTGTGGCTTAGTGCACATGAGTGACTGAATGTAAGATCTTGGTAGATAATAAAGAGGTGAAGCAGTTTGTGGACGTAGCCCCACCCTGGGGTGAACCATGCATATCTCGTGTCTCATGGTTTTCTATGTGATGTGTTGTTCCTATTATGAATCTGATTAGTGCTTAGATTAGGATGTGTAATGGATATGTATATGTTGCTTAAATTATTTTCTTATGTTAAAATGCTAGATCTGATTCACAGTGCTAAGTGCTAAGTGATTAAGGTGCATAATATTTTTTTGTTACTACGCTAGGTCTATATTGGATCATGTTCTGTGATGTTAATAGGGTTAATAAACTAATGCATGTCACCTTCTAAGCGTTAATATAATACTCTGCGAAGTGCTATTATCGCATATTTGTGTCCTAGCCTAGTTACAGACACCTACGTCCTGTAACCCCCTCTACTTCTACCTCAGGTGAGACTTCGCCTACTTCGCAGGTGTTGCCGAAAGGGTCAGTAGTCGAGGTTTTGTTGGTGCGTTGTTAAGCGTTGAACCTTGGGTCTGCCCCTATGCCAACAACTACCTTGAAATAAATTTTGAGCCCAACCATTGAGGGTCCCAATTCTACCCTCCTGGAGAGAATTCTTTGACTGAACATTACTCCTTCGCTTAAGAAAACCATTACCACTAGGAGCCATGATCTCTCACTCACCTCCCATCACACCATCCATACAGTTTAACCAAAGCACATCAGTATCGACCATAATTTGAATTATATCACTAGAGATGAGAATATTGTCTATCTAGTTCCAATATTAAATGATGTACTACTTTGTATTCATCACTAGAGTATTCATTTCACTTGCTAGAGTAGGGGAGTTTGTATGCCCCCTACCTCCCACCTCCTCATACCTATGCACTCATTGAAGTTTCACCTCAACAACTGTCACTATTCATCATGATAATGTAGAGTGGTGGCCTAACTCACTGTGTGTGTGATTAATTTCCCACCCTTTACCACCCCATTCGAGGGATTTATTTATTTATTTTTTCATTTTGATGTCTTTGTTTTATTTATTTTTCCAATATTTTGAGTTTTCTTCCCCTTTTTTCATTATTTTGTTTGTAATGATGTTGGGTTTTCAGGGCATGGTTTAAAAAATGTTCTAATATTAGGATCGAATAAAAGGGGTCTGCTAATGGTAGCACTTCTTTTCGATTCAAGGGTTGATTTTAATATTTTGGTTTCAAGGGTAATAGTTATCAATGCCATGGGTTTCAAAGAAGTTGTAATTTTGACCCTGAAAAAAAGGTGAGGTGCTACTTAGAGCACCATTTTTCAATTTTTAGAGTTTATTTTAAGGTTTTGGTTGCAATGATACAAGTTTTTGAGGTGATGGTTTCAAAGAAGTTGTAATTTTGACCCCGAAAAAAATGATGCTACTCTTGGTGCCATTTTTCAATTCAAGGGTTGATTTAAATTTTTTTGTTGGTAACATTACCAAGTATTGTTAATCCCATGGTTACAAAAGTTGGTAGTTTTAACTCTAAAAAAAGGGTTCTATTTGTAGCACCACTTTTTGAAACAAAGGTTACTAAAAATAGCAACTAAATGCAACCTCTAAAAAACAAGAACTTTAGAGGGTTCTCATCAAGTCGATAACTATATTAATGTTGCATTGCTACAAATGAGTAATCCACTTCACATGGTACGGATTCTTAATATTTCTCTATATAGAGAAATTAAAGAGGCTTATGGTCATTATTAATTACATTCTCATTTATAAAAAAATAATATCATCAAATGCTTCACTTTTTAAACCAATAGATGCATCTCTTGGGCATATAGTAAGTAGTTTAGAATTGTACCTTAGTTGTCTGATAGGGCTTTGGCCGTTCTACATAAATATGTCACCCACAAAATATTTGTAACATTCATAATTCTAATCCCTGTGAATTATAATGTAATTGTATAAATGTGAATCATGTTAATTCTAATCCCTGTGAATTATAATGTAATTGTATAAATGTGAATCATGTTGGTGAGCCGATGTGTTGGGGCAAAGAGCCCATATTGATTTCATGTGGTCGTGGAACGATTTTCATATTATGAACATTGAAATAATTAAGAAAATTAATAATCATTGGATGTGATATGAAAGAGATGAAGAAATATGGGGGGTTGTGATTCCACGAGAGAGAGGGGTCCAAGAGGGAATTATTCATGGGTATTAATCCAACCCACATTCCTGAAATTATTATCTTTGTGTATAACCTTCTATTTGTTGATTGAGTGTATGAGAGGTTAATCATTAAAATCATGTAAGAGGGTGGGTGTGAGTGATCACATCCCATAGTTATTGGAGAGAATGGGCTAAGGTACAATCATCCTTGAGAAGAGTGAGAGTCTAGCAAGAAAGGAAGAAGAGGAAATGCATATGCAGAATAGGGACAATTGTTTTCATACATATTTTGGGTAGAAAAGAAGGGTAGAGGGCTGGGAAGAGGACCATCCATGGTATACTTGAAGGCAACAATTGTTTGTCTGTGATTTTATGCTGAGACAGAGGCATGTGTGCCAGTAAATCATGTTGTAATCCTATGGTGCGATTTCATGTTGAGGAAATATCTTAGAGCCTTGTGAAGGCTACTGTGAGAAAACATGAAACAACTAAGAGTTCCTAGAGTTCTCAGCTAAGTGATTCCTAGACAACCGAATGTACTAGTGGCCCTGATAAATGAATGGTATAGCTCAAGGGACTGTGAGTAGTGAAGGGGGTACATTCCTTGGGTAGTGCAGGTTGTGGGGAAAAGAGAGAAGAACTAGAGGTTTGGAACTGTTGTGAGACTAGAAACTAGGTTTGGGCTTCTCTGTGTGGCGAGTGGATAGATAGTGGGATGGATCTCTTTGTGGACTCATAATATCATCTCAGGGGTGGCTTGCTTATGAGAGAAAATGATCAGTAGTTCCTATGGCTGGGAGGTTCATCCTTCGTTTGCAGCTAGTTGGTTAATCACTAATACATAAGTGTTTATGTTATGTTCTTATGTTAAATTCCGCTATGTAAATAGTTTATATGAATATTGTGTGTTTTCTGTTGCTTGAAAAATTGTATTCAAATTTAATATACGTTGTTAGATGCATTTGGAAATTTATTATCATTCAAATGGTAAAATATGTGTGTGATTTGTGGTTGGTAAGCCACAGGAATTTAATTAGCAGTAAATCTTAATAATTTAATGAGTTTCCACACATAATGTTTCTCATTTGGGAGTTGGGTATGTTACATTATGGTATCATAGCTTCTGGTTCAAACACTAGGCTTGGATGGGCTCAAATAAGAGTGAATTGGTGAAATTTGTAGTTGCATATTTTGTCTGTGAAAGATTTTGGAAAAATAGAGAACTCAAAGAGAAATCCCCAAATTCGTGGGAAAAAATTGGGTTTAAATGACTCCGGATTGTTTAAGAGGTTCCATGAATCCAAGCAGTAAAGTTGCAAATCGAAATTTTACCTAGAATGGTCAAAATTTAAGTTTTAATGGCCGCCTGTAGAGTTGCAAGCAACTTGGTGAATCAACGATCGAGATCACGTTTGATATCAAGATCAACATTAGAGATTCACCTTGATAAATTTAAAATTTCATAAAGGTTCGGCCGTTTGGAAGGTTGATCAAATCAACAATCCAGATTCAATTTTGAAGTTTGGAGGTTGAGGGAGATCAACAGTCCAGATTCGCTTGGACTGTGATCAAAAATTTTCTAAGTGCGAGGTTCGAAAAAAGAATTCGTCAATGGTTGATGGTTAGATCGACGAGTTTGGAAAAGTGTTGGAAATTCTCCAAGAGAAAACATTGATGGTCGATAGATGATGGACATGTGTCGGCATAGTTGGACAAAGTTGGTACAATAAATGAACAAGATTCATTTCAGGGGTTGTGAAAGGGATCAGATCGACGGTCTAGATCAATTAGAGAAAATTAAAAAAAATATATAAGTGTTAAAATTCACCAAGAGAAATCGCTGACGAACGATGGACAGATCGACTGAAATGATGAAGAGTTGGGTCGGGCATGATAAATATTTGACTATCGATGGCCGATGGGCCAATGGTTGGAGGTTGGCCAAATACGACGAAGTATTTTCAATCACCAATGAACATCATCGATGGACGATGGGTCAATGGTCAGGGGTCAATCGATTTTGGTGAACTATTTCAATCAAGATGGAGAAATCATCAATGGACGATGTGTTGATGGTTCAACATCATCCAAATTTGGCGAGGTGTCTGCGTTTTCCAGGATAATCGGTCGATGGCTAATGGTGAAAATATGATAATGATATCATCATACACGTGTCATGCCACATCAACATCCATGTGTCATGCCATGTCACCCAAGTTGACACCTCATGTTGAAGTGTCATGACACATCAACATCCACATGTCATGCCACGTTAGTAGTTGCCACATTAGCCAATAGAAGTGGTCGATGGTCAAATCGATCGCTTTGGTAAAGTGTATTCAAAAACCATCGGGGATCACCATTCATTGATGGGTTTATGGTCGGGCGTTGGTTGAAGTTGTTGAGAGTTTGATTCGCCAATGAAGATCGTCGACGACTAACGACCAGGTCAACCATTTTGGAGTTGTGTGCAAGTCGGTCATCAAGGAGTTAGACTTATGGTTGACTATCGGGTCAACATTTTTGGGAAGGTGTTTTGCGTTCCAAAGGAGAACATTTCCCACTGATCATCGATAGAAAGAAGATCAATGGTCCACATGGATTCATATTTGAGATTGACGGTGCAATCTAGAGCCATTTTCTTATTTTGGCCATAACTACACCCAATTAGATCAAATTAAGATGAAAATTATGGGGTTTTTCCATCGAGAGGAGGTCTACAAAAGCACCTAAGAGGGCCCTTGTCCAATTCTCCTTGGATTGGGAAGGAATTGCAAAATAATGGTTTTTAATGATTTGGGTCCATATCAATGAAAGAAGTCCATATTATGCAAAATCTCTTAGGGAAAGTCCAAAAAAAAGGAACAAAAATAACCCATGAATGAATTGAATAAATCCTATGGGGATTGGAATGGGGACACTGAAATAGGCCAAAATCCACTATTCCTGACCACTTTTTGAGGATTTTTTAGATTTTCAAAGAAAGAAAAGTGACCCTATATCACAAAAATGGGAAATTTTATTTAGTCAAATTTTTATATACTCATCAATACAAACAAATTTATATTTGTGAAAATTTTCCATAAGTGCACATATTGAGAGATAGCTAGTTCTGCTAAAAATTTGAGTCTGGAAAAAGGAGTGAAAAAGGACAAAGTTGCAGTTTCCAGATTGTTCTAGTTTTTTACTGGAACATCATATTGCAATTCTGAGAGTTGTTGTGAATTCTATATTTTTATTTTTATCTATGTCTCATAAAAAAAATTCTCTAGTTCTTGACATATTTTCTTCTGCAGATGACAAAAGTTGGTATTTCAATAAAATTACACGAGTGAAGAAAATGCACAAATTAAGTGAAAATGGTCTTTTTCAAGAAGCCATAACTTTCAGCTCAGATATCAGAATGGGGCATGAATATATCCATTGGAAATATGATTCAGAGGAGAATAATATGGAATCATTATAATTTGGAGAATTATGATATGCTTCCTCATGAATTGATCAGAAAAAGGACGTGTAACATTAATTGACAAAAAAATTATAATATGCATAATTCTAACAAAAATGGTTGCTTTCACATGGTGCGTAATTAGAGGTATAAAAAAATGAATCCAATCCTAGGATTGGGTATTAGGGTTATGGAAACATGGAAGAAGCTTGTAGAATTCAGTTGAGGTAATAAAGAGCTACAGGGAAAGTAATGAAAAGTGGAATTAAATTCCATGAACCATGTAATTACTTGATGTGAAGAATTTTCTAAATGGTGTTAAAGTTTATAGAAACCTTCCCAATGATATAGGCGAGTGCCAAAGGTGATTGTTTTGTAATTAAGAGTGTATATGTGTTAGGGACCTAACCCCTCACATAGGTAGAATAATATATTTTGATGTAATAAAGGTCAATATTAATAAGGCCTAGCAATAAGGAAGAATGTAAGAAGACCTAATAGAAGCTTCCACTTCTAGAAGGATCTTCCTCTAGATGGTTCTTTTGATAGACATATTTAGTATAAATAGGATTCGAGGGTATGAGAACTTTTGTCTTGGATATTATTGTAATAGAGCTCTGCTCGATTGGAGGTTTCCCCTTCAAAGAGGCAAGTGAACATTGCTCTCAGTAATCAAAGTGCTCTTTCTGGTATTATTCTGGTATCATTTCGGTATTATTGTGTGTTGTTCTGGTTATATTTTTGTTCATCTGCCATTTCTATCATTGTATTTATGTTCTGCATACTTTTTATATCTGGAATACTACAAGTGGTATCAGAGCACTTTTCTCGGCAAAAAATTGTGGGTTAATTTTTTTCAGGGTAGAGATGTATTCCGATATCTTTAAGCTATAGAGATCTGTCATTATGCACATAAACTCATCGTCGAGGATTCATACACGCAAGAAATACAAGTGGTACTTAAGCGCACATCTGTTGGCCACCCTTGTAACCCCTATTGGTACCCCTTCGAGTGTTAGCGCATCAGAAAACACCTGTATATGGATCGACCTAGATTTCCTGAAGCCCTCTTTAGATAAACTGATCAACCACCTAAATTCTATAGTTCCACCGAGAACAACACTCAGGAAGATACTCTCTAGTACCTGGGTAGTCGGATAGTATGGCTAAGGGAACAGTCTAGCCTCCTTAGTTGGTGCCCTGAGATATTGGGCCGAGTACTACTATTGGACCCCGCATGTATATCAGAGAGCTATAGCATAGGGAAAACCCTTGTCTGTAGAACCCTTGAATACCTAACCCTTGGGGATGGAAACAAAAAACAAAACAGACAAGATATACTATCGTGCAATTGTGTGAGAGTTGCCAAATCACTACACATTTATTCCTGCTTAAGCATTTGGGCATTTCATCACTACAGTATTCTTCAGACTGGAGTATAACTCTACAGGTGTCTGGATTTTGTTGCACCATTATTTGATACATATTTCATTGGATTTATCTCTTCGCCCTTATCACATTCATACCTATCCTTTTTTTAGCAATTTTTTTGACCCCACCCGCCCCTTTTCGGTTCCCTCATCATCATGAACCATACCTATAGCCAAGACTTGGAAGCTCGCTTCAATACTTTGGAATATAATTTCACAGAGACCCAACAATAAGTGAGACAACTCAGTGCCAATATTTCCACCATCAATAAAAACATGCATTCCTCCATCGCCACCTCAATCAAGGAACTCAAAGAAGAACTCAAACAAGACATTACTATCCAGCTTGAATATGTTGCTTTGATTATCTACACCAAGCTGCATATACCTGCAGATACCCATTTATCTGACCCACCTTTGCATACCAAAGATGAAACTTCCTCTCATTCCCATAATTTTCAGCACCATCACTTTCAGCGTGACCTACAACTTCCACGTGTGGATGTGACCAAATTTGATGGCTTGGATCCCACTGGTTGGGTAACTTAAATGGAACATTATTTCTCTTTGTACGAAATTACAAATGAGTTGGCCAAACTCTGGTATGGTGTTCTCCATCTAGATCAAGAACGTCGGTAATGGTAGCAATGGAGAAAAACGTCCCCTCAAGGGTATGTTGCTTGGACACACTTTATGGAAGAGATTTATGAACGCTTTGACACAGACACCAACCATTTAGGTCCTTTGACAAAGTTGAAACAATCTGGCACACTGGAAGACTTTATAACTACTTTTGAGCGACTAGATTTTTGTATTGAGGGCATGTCTGATATTTTTTTCCGAGAATGTTTTATCAGTGGCCTCAAGTATGAGATTCATGCCCATGTCCTCATGGCTTGGCCTCAGAGTTGGGTGTAGGCTACTAAAAGAGCTAAGGAAGCACAACAGGTTGTCTCTTCTCAAAACTGGAAACCCTCCTTTATTCCTCTCACTAAACCAGTAAATCCCACTCCTCCTACTCCACTAAAGATCCAAAAATTGACCAGGGCTGAAATGGTTGAACGCCAACTCAAAGGCCTTTGTTATAATTGTGATGACAAATATTTTCTGGGACACAAGTGTAAGGAACAAAATATTTTTATGGCCATCTCGGAGGATGTTTTGGAAGAGGATGTTGAAGCTCCCCTTATGTATGTGTCACCTGAACCCACTGACATAACCCCTCTATCAAACCCTCCTAAAGTAGAACCAGTCATTTCCCTAAATGCTCTCACTAGCTTCTCTGCTCCCCAAACCCTCAAACTATTTGGCTACCTCAAGCATAGGAAGGTCATCATTCTTGTTGATAGTGGAAGCAACCATAATTTTATTCGCAACATTTCCCAAGAAACTAATTATTGTATCCGTGCAGTCAATAATTTACAAATCATGATTTCTAATGGAGGGTCCATGAAATGTGGAGTGCGTTGTGAAAATGTGCGTCTCCAAATTGGTGACTACCACCTGAAATCTCATATCTCTGTTATCGACATGGGCAGTTGTGACATTGTGTTGGGTGCATACTCGCTTAGAACCTTGGGTACCATTTTCATGGATTTTAGGGAATTAACCATGCAATTCGACTAGGAGGGCCAACAATATAAGTTCCAAGGCATCACCGTCGATTCCCCTGATATCATTAGTTCCCATCGCATGGAAAAAATTCTAAAAAAAGGTCATTCTGGCATCATTTCCCAACTCCATGCCATACAAGCAACTGAGACACCCTTTGTGCCGCAGGACCTCCAATCCATCCTATCTAAACATCAAGTGGTTTTTTCCACTCCTAAGGGACTCCCTCCTTCCCGTGGTCTTCATGATCATTCCATTCCCCTTGTACCAGGAAGCCTTCCTCCCAATATTCGTCCCTATCGTCACCCTTTTTCCCAAAAAAATGAAATTGAGAAAATGGTTCAATAAATTCTTAACGCAGGTGTTATCCGCCCTAATATGAGCCCCTACTCTTCTCATGTGGTCATGGTCATGAAGAAATAAGGTTCTTTTTGCATGTGTCTTGACTTCCGCACCCTCAACAAACTCACCATTACAGACAAATTTCCCATTCCTGTCATTGATGACCTCTTGGATGAATTAAGTGGTGCCTAGTTCTTTACTAAACTTTATCTTCGTTCTGGCTACCACCAGATCCGTATGAAAGAGACAAACATTCCTAAGACTACCTTTATAACTCATGAGGGCCACTATGATTTTTTGGTCATGCCCTTTAGCTTGTGTAATGTTCCCTCCACTTTCCAAAGCCTCGTGCATCATGTCTTCCGACCTTTTCTTCGTCATTTTGTGTTAGTTTTCTTTGATGATATCCTCATCTATATCAAAACCTGTAAAAACCATCTTGCTCATGTGGATTGAGTTCTCCATCTACTCTCTCAGCATCAACTTTTCTTGAAACAATCTAAATGTGCTTTTGGTGCCTCAGAAGTCAAGTACTTGGGTCATCTTGTTGGCAACGACGACATCAGGGTTGATCCTAAAAAGATTGAAGCTATGAAAGACTGGCCTCACCCAAAGACTCTCAAAATCTTGTGTGGATTTCTGGGCTTAACAGGTTATTATTGCAAGTTTGTTAAGAATTATGGAATGATTGTGGCACCTCTCACTGCACTCCTTAAAAATAATTCTTTCATTTGGACTCCAGCAGTTGATCAGGATTTTCAAACCTTGAATATGGCCATGTGTACGACTCCAGTCCTGGCCCTTCCTGATTTCACAAAAACCTTTGTCCTGGAATGTGATGTTGCAGGGAAAGGAATTGGTGTTGTCCTTATGCAAGAGGGTCGACCTTTGGCCTTTACCAGCAAACAATTGTCTGAACTAAATTTGGGAAAATCAATCTATGAAAATGAAATGTCAGTTATTCTTCATGTCGTTGATCTTTAGCGCCCTTATCTATTGAGGCAATGCTTCCAAATTAAGACAGATAATCAAAGCCTCGAGTATTTTCTGGAACAACACATTTCCTCCCCAGAGAAACAAAAATGGGTGACTAAGCTATTTCGATATGATTATGAGATCATTTACAAGAAAGGAAAAGACATTGTGGTTGCAGATGCACTTTCCTACAAATATGAAGATGAAGGGTCCCTTTTTTCTTGCTCCTTCATTGTACCATATTGGCTCCAAGAAGTTTTCCAATAATGGCTACATGATCCCAAAATTTCTCATCTAATACAACAATTGCAACCCAATTCTCCAGTTTCCCCAGGGTACTCTTAGCTCCATGATGAGATTCAATACAAAGGTCGTTTGTATTTAATTAAACAATAAAAACTTAAATCCATGGTACTTTATGAGCTTCATGCTACACCCACAGCTGGGCACTCTGGGTTTACCAAAACCTATGAT
>SNQJ01S0011090.1:153506-172141 GCA_010110895.2 Picea sitchensis
GACACAAGGAGCTTTAGACCAGCATGAGCGTCGCCTATGTCAGCAAACCATCAAGGAAGTGTTAGTCCAGTGGAAATATACAACCCCAACAGATGCCACTTGGGAACCAACTACCATTCTGCAACAATTTCCACATCTCAAGCCTTGAGGACAAGGTTGTTTTTAAGGGGTTGGACATGTTAGGGACATAACCCCTCACGTAGGTAGAATAATATATTCTGATGTAATAAAGGTCAATATTAATAATGCCTAGCAATAAGAAAGAATAGTTAGAATGTAAGAAGACCTAATAGAAGCTTCCACTTCTAGAAGGATCTTCCTCTATATGGTTCTTTTGATAGACATATTTAGTATAAATAGGAGTCGAGGGTATGAGAACTTTTGTCTTGGATATTATTGTAATAGAGCTCTACTCGATTGGAGGTTTCCCCCTCGAAGAGAAAAGTGAACATTGCTCTCAGTAATCAAAGTGATCTTTCTAGTGTTATTCTGGTATCATTTCAGTATTATTGTGTGTTGTTCTAGTTATATTGTTGTTCATCTACCATTTCTAGCATTTTATTTCTATTCTGCATACTTTTTATATATGGAATATTACAAGATGCTTAGGATAGTACATATGCATAAGCCTAAAGGCACACTTGAAGAGAAATATCTTCACAAAAGAGAGGCTAAGCTTACTAGCAGGGCATTGTCATTAAGTAGAAGGTCACTCTGCAAAGAGTGTTGTGTGAAAAGGATTTCTAGAAAGAGGATAAGATTACACAACTGAGAATTGTGTGGGTTTGTTCTAAATTAATCTTAGGTTCCATTGCATAGGAAATAGGTCAAGCTTGTGCAGATGGTTGAAGCATCAAAGAAATGCAAAGGAAAGTGCAGAGAAGGTGTTGCAAGGTTGTCAAGGGTATAAATAAAAGAAAAGGAATATTAGTATTCAAATTCTATAGAGATTGAATGGATTGCAAAGGAAGGTCGATAGATATTTTACATAGGGTATGAACCCAACAATTAAAGAATGTCATTGCATGCACAAGAGGCAAGGAGGACTCAATAACCTTGAAGATAGAAATATAGTAAAGGAAGAAAAGCTTGATGCATGATAAGGAGAAAGGATATTATGAGATGAGGTGTAACTTATGGTTGGATCAATCATATCTATGAGAAAGCATGGGAATGTAGGAAGAAGGAACTGTTAGATATAATATAGCAACTCTTGTATAAAATTACACAAGAAAGAAAGATTCCTCTATTATTAGAGTGCACAACAAAATCAAGGTACATGTGCAAATGGAAAAGTGTGGCATTTCCATTGGAGCAGGGTTTTCTTGAATGGCCAAAAAAGTGATTCACAACGAATCACTCAATGAAGTGAAGAGAGATATTTAATATTGAGTAAATACATGGGTGGCAAAGAATATTAGAAAGAATACATGAAATAAGTATTTCAAAATGATGAAATGTCAGACAATGATAATGGTATTCCAAGGACAGTTTGGTCAAGAAAAATGGGAAGTGGTTAATGTTCAGTTAGAATAGTGCATGTTACAACACTATGAATATTGAGAATTTAGCCAAAAGATGTTGGGACGGGATTATTTGAATAAAATTAGTTGTGATATGGAAACACTAGTGGATGGAAATGCAGAATGACCAAGTGAGGCTTGGCTAACAGGTGTAGAATAGGGGCCAGTGGTGCACAGTTGAGCAAAATAGTAGCACATAGGGTAACAAGGTTCTATAGAAATTCAAAGATAACCATATACAACAATAAAACTAAATAATTGATTAATATGAAATAGATATGCATTGGAGTGCATGATAGAACTGATGCATGATGCATAGAATAAAGATAGCATGCATGTGCATAAAATAGACATGAAATATTAAATTCTTGGTGCATATTGATATGCATTTGAGCATGTAGACATGCTTGAACATGTCAGTGGCATGATTATAGACTAAGAGTAGTATGTTGATATGTGTGTGTGTTTGTGTGTTGATATCAGTCTCCAAGTGGGATATTTTTGGTTGTGGAGCCTAATTATCTTCCTGTTTCATAGGTCTTTGTTTTCAGCCATCTTTATACCCCATGAAGACTATACACCCTGGAATATTGTACACTCCTTCACGCGGGGGGGGGTTCATGGGGTGCTTTCCCCTCCTGTGGAATCTGGGGGGCTCATCCCCCGGCTGGGGGGTATAGGGGAAATTGAGCCCCCGGTTGGGGTTTGGGGGTGAATTCCCCGAAGGAAAAATTTCCTTATAAATGTATATTGTAATCTCGTAGTAAATATGGACCGTTCATTATAAGGTCACAAATCTGGCGATATAAGTTATGTTATGGTTTTTTTCCCTAGAAGGAAACCCTCTTTTATGAGGGAATTGTATTGTGGATGTGTATCATTGAAAATATTGTATTCTAAGAGAGGAGATTGTGAGAGAAAGAAGAGGAAGTTACAATGGGTTTGTTGTAGGTTGTATCCATTCATTTGTTGGATAATAATAAAGGAAGGACTTGAAAATTTCTCTGGTGGACATAGCCCACATTGGGTGAACCACATATATCTGTGTCTCTATTGTATTGTGTATATTTTGTGTTTTATTTCAGAATTTGTTTTATTTTATTGCTTTGCAGTCCTGTTTTTCTAACAGTGTGAAATAATGATGCTATGATATTTGAATAAAACTAGTGATGGATTTTCTATCCAGGAAACATGATTATATCATGACGATATATTTTCTTATGGTATCCATCAATATGAAGACAAATGAAGATGGAGAAAATGTTGACCAATAAAATTAGTGAAGGGAGTCGACGAGCTTCTACAAATGTCAAAAGATCAGGTAGCACCAAGTAAATTGATAATAGACATGAAGGTATGCATTTGGGGTTGTTATAATATATAAATGTTGAAGGGAATGAAGGTAAGAATTCCCTCATTCTAATATCAATATTTGAATCGATGAAAAGGAGGGAGGATTTGAGTATGCAAATATTATTGGTTTCTTGAATGCATTTATGGGAAATTTAACTCCATATTGTGTTATCTTGGTTATGAATTCATAACTGAGTTAAGTCAAGAGACATTAATCATGTTATAAGAATGAATTTAATTTGAGATGGTCATGTGTGAGGCCATGATGAGTTTGGATGTGGAAAGGCTATAGTGCCATCCAAGTGCATAATGGTTATTCCCTATGTAACTGAGGTTTGGACTGCAACCTTTTTTCCTACACTAAATAACACTAAGGGGTGATGTTCCTAGTGTTGTGTATGGGTTGAAGAGGAAGGTATCCAAAGGATCAGATGGGTCATGGGGAAGAGTTTGGATGGTGTATGGAGGCATGGGTCATACCTTCCAACTCACATGATGGAATACATGAAATGGACATATGTTATTCTAGAATCAATGCAACGATGCATTGTGTCAATGTGGCCAGGATTATTGGCACATTGGTTTTATTTATTGGTAAATTTTGATTGCATTATGAAAAGATTGATGTGATGATAATGCATGTAAAATGAATTATAGTGTCATTATAGATAATATGATGAATGGTAGAATTTCATTTAATGTGAATAATAGTTGGAAATGATTGAATTGTTGGGTAGATACAATTTTGATATCATTTCACGAACTACTAAAAATATGCATGAGTGCTAATAATCTTGTTTGGCTGCAAGAAATTTGAGGAAATTGTAGGAAGAATGGTCTTGGATATGGAAATGATGTATGCCCACAAGAAATACTGATATCTACAGGTGCAAGAACCAAACATAATGAGCATAAATCTCATGTGTGGGAATTTTTATTTTCTTGTATAACCATATTTGAGAAATTAATAATTGAAAACTATTATGATATACTAACAATTTGTTTGGCTGCATGGAATTGAGAAAATTGTAGGGGAAATGGTCTTGGATATGGCATGGATTTAATCATGTAAGGAAGATTGATATCTACTGCTCCAAGAGACAAAAAATTATGATAAAAAAGACTCATGTTTGGGAAATTATTTTTTCCTGTGTAAAAAAGATTTGAAATTTTATAATTATATGATGATGTCTCATATTAATTGTATGAATGTAATGCATATGGGATTATTTCCATAGGTTATTTATTGCTAGTGGAATTATAGAAACAATTTTGATTTTTTTTGCATGAGAACACCTTGGAAAATGATGGATCGCCTGAGGAATTGTATAAGAGTGAAATGGATGCATGAGCCTAGAGTGTGAGTTGCATTGTCGAAAAAACAGGTTGTCAAGCCTGAAGAGTGAGCTCTAGTGTGAGTTGAATTGTCAAAGAACCAGGGTGTCAAGCTTGAAGAGTGCACTCTTGTGTGAGTCACAATACAACATCAAGGTTGTTGTTGGTCATTTTACTGATATTCTTCCTAGTAGTGAGTCCCTTGAGTTCCCGGCAGTGATATTCCTAGTTACCTATGCGAGAGAGACCTTGATAAATGAATGGTGCAACCCAAGGGACTAAGGAAAATTAAGGGGGCACATTTCTTGGGTCAAACCTGATAAATGAATGTGACGCCATTCCTTGGTTTGTGCAGGTCAATTGGAAGAGAGCTGGTGGAAATTGAGATAGTTGTAGGAGAATGTCAGTGGATTATGTATATGTTTCAGGCCAGGGTGCCTTTGTATTTGTGATTTTAGGGGCTAGATGTGCCTATGTATCTATGGTATTGGGGCCAAAGTGTCTATGTAATTTGTTTAGGTTGAAATTTCTTTGTGATTTTGGGCCAGAGAGACTATATGTTGATTATTGGCCAACGAACCAGAATTGTAAAATGAAATTAAACCTGTAGGGTGTTGTGCACTAAGGACAATGCAAAAATAAGGGGGAGGGGATGTAACATCCCTAGTTCTAATCCTAATGAATTATAATGTAATTGTATAAATTTGAATTAGGTTGGTGAGCCGATGTGTTGGGGTGAAGATCTGGTGTTGATTTAATGTGGTTGGGGGAAGATTTCCTATTGAGGAAGTATCTCATAACCTTGTGAAGGTTTTTGTGAACATGAAACAACTGAGAGTTCCTAGAGTTCCTAGCTGAGTGATTCTTGGCCAACCAAATGCACTAGTGGACCTGATAAATGAATGGTACATCCCGAGGGACTATGAGCAGTGAAGGGGGTTCATTCCTTGGGTAGTGCAGGTTGTGGGGAAAAGAGAGAGATGGGGGTTTGGAACTGTTGTGAGACTAGAACATGGGTTTGGGGCTTCTCTATGTGGATAGTAGATAGCTAGTGGGAAAAATCTCCTTGTGAACTCATAGCCTCAGTTAGGGGGTGTCTTGATGATGAGATAAAATGATCAGTGGTACCTATGGTTGGGAGGTTCATCCTTTGTTTGCATCCAGTTGGTTAATCATTAACAGATAAGTGTTTATGTTATGTTCTTATGTTAAATAACACTGTGTAAATAGTTTATATGAATGGTGTGTTGCTTTTGTTTCTTGAACAATTGTATTCATGTTTAATATATGTTGTTAGATGCATTTAGAATTGTATTATTAGTCAAATGGTAAAATATGTGTGTGATCTACGGTTGGTAAGATATGAGAATTTAATTAGCAGTAAATATTAATAATTTAATGAGTTTCTACATGTAATGTTGCTCAATAGGGTGCTAGGTATGTTACAATATCCAAAGGCATACACTTTGATCTCAAAGGATTGATGACTATCATATAAACTAAGAACTAGACTAGCCACAACTCTACATTTGATCTATTCAAGTGCTTCCTACTATGAAATGCCCCAACTAAAATTGGCTTTGTTACGATTCAGGGAATTGAGAGAGTATGGAAAAAATTTGAAATGAATTTTGTGAGATAATTTTCCATTCTTATGAATCTTTGTAGGTCATGTATGTTATGATTCCTTTGGCTAGTGAACAATCGTTTACATTTTTATCAAATCAATGTTGATTCCATCTTGGTACATAAGGAATCAACATAATCAATTTGTCTTCTTGAACATACCCTCCTTTAGATTGACCAATAGTTTCTCTTTGAAAAATGTTAATACTTGGTCCAAGTTCTTCAAGTGGGCCTCCCAGGTGTTAGCACTCTGTAAATTTCCTTTCCCGAGGAGGAAAATAAAAAATATAACCACAAACCAACTCGAGGCTAGAAGCTAGCCTTTCCAACCCAGAGGGGGATCTCTCTTTTCAAATTAATCATTGAAAGGATTGATTTGGTTTTATGCTCAAAGGATAGATATCTAATATAAATTTGGATTTATAGTTTTGGTGGAAATGTGGAAAGAAAATTCATTGGGCAATGGAGTCACAAAAACTTTAGAAATCAATGAATGTTTACTTGATACTTGGTAGATTTGAGAAGTGACTTATCAGAGGCAAGATAGAGAGTACTACTTTAGGCCAATTAGATATCGTTATAGACAGAAGATCACAGAGAAAAAAAAAAATCCCTTAAGGCATATAACAAGGATGAATCCCAAGGTGGTTATGGTAGAATAACAAATGAAATTACATGCAACAGAGCATCAACTAAAGATGAATTCTGATACATACAATTCAAATTAACACAAAGAAGATAGCCATAAAACATAGATGCATTTAAACTAGAGGACAAATATTGAAAATCACATGCATAAAGTAGAACAATCATATGTATATATGGAGTCAAATCTCAAGGACTTATGATCCATCAATTTCATTAATATCAAAAAATGTTTACAAAAGGTATTCAATAATATCTTCCTTACACACTTGCCAACCTTTAGCCCTCATAGCTACATCAAATATATAAAAAAATATCTTCCTATGCTGCCAAATTCGAATCCAACTACCATCCTTTGATAATGCTAATAGTTTCACATATTCAACGACAAAATCTTCAACAAACTACTAAGAAAAAGGAGTCAACTTGGACTCATTAATTACATCATGATAACTTGATCAAAATCAATCTTTGAGTCCCTAAAATGATGCTCTTCGACCTTGATACTTGTTGGAGGTGAGATAATACCTGTGATGACCTGATTTTTTCCATTTGGAAACAAATTGGCTGCTCTGTCACCGTTGCACAGCATGCTTTCTATGCAATATCAACCTAGAGGAAAAGTGCAACGCAGTTGTGCAACAACTGACTCCTTTAACATTTACTTTCTTTTTGCTTGGTTTGATTGGTTAAACTGGTGCAGTGGATTTATCTTGTTTCTCCCATTGACATATACCATTCCAAAATTTGATAAGAATTTTGTACTTCTCCTTAAAAAATAGACTGATATAGTTGTGCAGCATGCCTGTTGCACAAATGTAAATTTTTCTTTCACCACCCAAATCTGAGATTTTCAAAATGTATCAAGGAAACCAAAACTAATGATGTATAATAATCCATTTAAGATACTAGTATGCACAAGAACACCATCTGAAAATTTAGGAGATTGTAATAATTTGGTATTTGGACCTTTTGTTGCGCAAATCCAAAAAAGGAAAATTTGGTGAATTTAGCTCCAAAGGATTAAATTTATGTTGCTTCAACAAGCAACTCAGTCTTGCATTCCCCCTTATTTTCTATCTCTAACTATTGTAATCTTTGTTTAAGGGCTCTATTTTCCTTTCTCAAATTTAGATGTTGCTTATATATATTCTTAATGTGTTTATGTAGAGGATTATTCTTTTTCACCATGAATATGGCATGGTCCATTGTAGGCTCACACTCATTAAGGAGTTCTTTGCATTTAAACTTTGTTTTTTTGTTATCCTCCCTTTGTTGAATTATGATATATTTTCTTTCTCTCAATTTATTCCTTAACTTGTTGAAAGTGTGCTATCCCCCATCATCCTTTTTGTTATTTGGTTGATTTGTTGTTGGAGGATCCTCATGGGTTTTCAACTTCCTAGTTGAGGATCTAGTCAAAGGAACAATAAATTTAGGATTTTCTTTCACTTCTGAGATTTGTTCCACTGTCTTCCCTTTGCACTTTCTTTTGGAGCGGTTAGAGTCACATGCATTAATGTTTCACCTATTTCTAAGATGTCTTTCTTATAAGTCTCTTACAAATCCTTTTTCTTCATTTCCCTATTTTCATGTTGTAATTGTGCTATGACAAAGTGGGCTTTCCTTAACTATTCTTGCAGCTCAGTGACTAGACTATCTTTGTCACTAGGAAAATTTTCTTTTGTGAAAGCCTTTGGATATTCCTCAGGTACTTCTGATGAGTGCATGGTAGGAATCCTTTTAGTTGTTGACCTAGTAACTGGTTTTCTAGGGGATGTGACCTTTTCTGTGGAAAACTGAAGCTTTTTCCCTTTCTTTTCAACTTCTTGACTTACTACGGGTTCCTCAGTTTCCTTTGCCATTTTCTTTATAGAACTTTTATGAACATAAGTGGTGATATTTTCTACTGATGAAGGTGTCTCTCTCATTCTTTGATGGTTGTTTGAAGAATCAACCACTATATGTGATGATTCTACAAAAAATTCCCAATCTTGATTTATCTTTCCGAACTCTTCTAATACCAACAACTTTATCAAAGAAAAATGGAAGCGGCTATATTCTCCTTGATATCTCCTTATTTGTACTCTGTCATCCATCTTTTCTAGGCTTCTGAAAAGGTAATAGGGAATATTCAAGGGTTTCTTACCAGTGAAATGAATTAAAAGTATATATGGTATTGGTAGACCCTAGTGAACCTCCCTTCACATGTGAAGAAAATTTGGATTACCCTCGACAACTTACTATGACTTTCCAATAGAATCTCTCTAGGTATCGTGGCTCCAAAGTCAGTGCTTATAAATTCAGGTTTCAAAAAATCATGATAGTAAGATAAATCTAATTGCATACCTTTGAACCATTCTTCTCCATGAGCAGGGATCTATGTTGCAGCAGTGACAGTGTCTTCAAAAACTTGAAATTGGAGGTTTCTCACCTTATCCCTAATTCCATCAAAAAATAATGCAAACTCCTTTTCCACCTTCATGTTGTATCCTTGAATCTTTTCACAAAACCTGATACAACCCACTTGTTCAAAAGAGACTCTGATTGTTGGATATGCATTCACTAACTTTAAACCCCAAGGCTCAAATATGACGATATCACCACCCTTTTTGTTCCTTCTTCTTCTCTTTGGAGTTTCCATAATGATGGTATATATATATCAATCTCTTATGAAGATGATAAAATGGGACTGTGTGCAACAAAAATGCAGTGTTTCCATATGAGCAATGAATTTCAAAAATTCAATTTGATTAAGGATATAGATTCAAGGCGAAGCTGGAAGATTTTGGTTCATACAAAAGGTTTCCCTTTCAAACTTCAGCCAAGAACCTAAAAACCCTACTGGAAGGTGCGAGATAAAAGTCGTTTACATATGTGCAACATCGTGCGCAATGTCCCCTACAGTCTGTTCACAACAAAAAAAATGCAGCGTTTGCAGATGCACAACGAGCTTGGATGGAGGATTATGAATTTGTAAAGGAAGAAAGAAATATCTAGGGGTTTTATTCACCTGGAGAAGGAACAATTTGAATGATAAATCAAATTAAACAATTTTTTGTACCCATCATACCTCATCGTACCTTCATACTTGATTTGCGCATCATTAGGACATTGCACAACAACTTGCGTTGCACAATGATTGCTTGATGATGCCATGTGCCTCCGATAGATTTGAGTTTATGAAACTCTTTGAACTTGAAATGACTTGAAATGATCTCATGACCTCTCATAATGAATTATTTAGTGACATGACAACCCAAACCTTTGACACCAATACCATATGTTTCATGACTAAACTTTATTTTATGACCTTACTCAAACATATTTATCAATCACAAACCCATTGACTCATAACCTAAGAGAAAAAAAATGCCATGGTCTTTATGAGACCAAAGCATGACTTCACCCTATCATACATTTTGACTCACATCCTAACAACCTATTTATAGGACACTAACACCAGGGTTTACTAAAAACCAATATATCATCCAAGCACATGGTAAAAGAGTCAATATGTGGTTGGAAAACTTCGTTCATCATTCTCATGAACATTGCAAGGGAATTGACAAAACCAAACAACATCACCAACCATTCAAACAATCCTTGGTGTGTTTGAAAGGGTGTCTTCCTTGTGTATTTTGGATTGGTACAAATATGGTGGTAGACAAACTTCCAATCAATCTTATTGAAATACTTAGTTCATTGAATTTGATCTATGAGTTCATTAATGCACAAAAATGGATATTAATTATTAATTTTTTTTTTTTTTAAGAATTGATTTTCCATGCACATTCTCTATATTCTATCCTTCTTTGGAACAAATATAATGGGATATAAAAAATGCTATGAGTTTGGTCACATGCGGCCCTTGTCTTACAAATATTGAATTTGTCTTAGTTTTTAACAATCACGGAATGTCTAGTTCCTCATTTTGTATAAAAAATATTTCATACAAATCAATGGAGTGCTTGATTACACAACTTGGATACATCTTGTGTGGTCCTTAAATAACTTAATATAATGTGGATTACTCTATCCAAATTCTTATTCTCTTTTGAATTCTATTGTCATGTTAGCCTTGCGCAAAAGGAGGTCTTCATTTATTTCCATGCTTGATTAGAGTGTTTCAATCTCTCATTTTTCTCTAATCATAGTCCTAACAAAGAAATCTATCATTAGTCTTAATTAGTAGATATTGGATTCAACAATTTAAACAAGTGATAAGGGGACAAACCTTTTTTCACTATCATTGAGTAAGATTGGCCATCTTTCTTAAGCCTATATTCATTTAGGTATCATTGGTGGATTACATCTAGATCCCATAGATAAGGATTGCCAAAAATCACACCACACACATATAATGGAACAACATCAAACTTTACTACATTAATTCAATCCATAAATATGGAAAACTTTACCTTGTACACACATTGAAAAGTGAAACTTCTTATCCTTGCTAAGGAAACCCAATAAGTAGGGTTTATGATGCATAATTGTAGGTATATTATTCTTCTTCATTACCACTCATGAGAAGAGATCTCACTGGATATTGATATAAAAAATTGTTATCTCAAGATCCTTCTCAATATGGATCATATCTAAGAATAAACTTCCATGATTGATGCAATCAAAATGCACTATTTCCATCAAAACAATATCTACTAGTGCATTCTGAAGTATTAACATTTTCTTTTCTCCTTGGTATATTTTGGTTTACCTCTAGCACTTCTCTAGATGTAAACTCAAACATCATCTATGGGATATCTTGTTCTCTTGTAATAGATTTAGAAGGGAACATTCTTCTTGTTCGATCTAATTTTTCCTTCTTTTGACATCTTGGAGTTAATATTATGCCATGTCATCTTGTTAAATGGATGATTTTTTGCATTATCTTTTGTAAATTCTCCATTGTTTATTAGGCTTAGAAATAACAACATTATTTAGATTCCTCCAACTATTCTCAATATCTACTATCTTATCATTTTGGCATACATCTTTATTGACATGCATATAAACTAGCCTTACCCTTTAACTCTTTTCTTTACTTAGAAAAACTCTTATCTCATAGTGGGTCCATAAGTCTCTTTATCAAAAGTTCCACATCATACAAACTTCATTTCTATTTCTCCACCACCTACATATTGCACAATGACTTAGTCACTTTTTCAAGCTTATTTTCATAATGGCGGGTTTGTGGGTTAGCGGAATTGTGGGTGTGGCCCTTTTACTTTTTCATAATTATTTTTTCTCCGTCGTTACTAAAATGAAACTTGTCTTCTGTGATCTACATTTTTCTATGTACTTAGTTTTTTCTTGATATCTCATGTCACGGTGGGTTCATGGGTATTCAAGTTTTGTAATACTCCATTATATGCAAGTTTGACCAACCGATCATAACACTTAGTGTTGGAGTTACTTCACACAGACCTAGGATTTCTTTTTCCTAAGGTTTTTCCTTGTTTATTACTCATTATTCACTCTCCTATATTTTAGGAAGAATATTCCTCTAGGGAGAATATTCTCTTCAGTTTTCTCTTTAGTTTGATCAGTTGAGTGGAGTCTAGATTCTACATTGGGATTATCACCAAACAACAATGGGATCATAACTAGATAATGCACATTGTCCTTGATATCATCACTAGAATAGGGTATTACTCATGATTCCCTGATCTCCTCTTCACTTCACTCTGTTTCATTCAATTAACTAAAGATTGATAGACTAGTTAACCCTGATTAGGTGGCAGTTCACTCCTGTAACTGCCTGAGAGACTAGACTAGGTGGCAGTTTACTCCCATAACTGTTGGTGTGTGTCCAGATCACTTTATACCACCATTATGGTGCATTAGTTACTCATGTATCCTATATCTATTGTAAATTATTCACTCTTTGAGTGTGGATTACGGTTAATGAGAATTCTTCCATTATTTCTCTCTTTCTTCTTCTTTCTCAATTTCTCTCTGCAAATGTGTGTGGTATTTTATAGCTAGATCTATTATATGCAGGTTCAACACATTTACATGGTATCAGAGCCGACAAACTGCTAAGCAAAATCTACACCAATTTTTTTGCAGGTACAAAAGATTGAAGACAGTGGAAAGATGGATTTCCCAAAAGAATTCATTCTTGCACCTTACAATTACTTTGCATGGAAGGAGAGAATAATGATTCATCTATGAACCAAAGGATTGTACAAGTTAAACTTGAATACATATACAGAACCGACATCAGCCATAGAAAAATCCAAGTATTTAAATCGAATGGATGAAGCATTTGGAACAATTTGCAGCCTTATTTCTCTCGATCTCCTTTTTCATATATCTTCCTGTAAAACCCCAATGAATCCTGGACCACCTTGGAAGGGATATTTTGAAAGTAGGATGAGATGAGGGGACACATGTTGGAGGTGTAATTTCTCTCATTGGATCCAAAAAGCTTCAACAATATCCAATATTTCTTTACAAAATTCAAGGATTTACTGTCGCAACACAAATCTTGCAGGGTTGATAAATCTAAGGAGGAGAAATAAATGGTTCTCACCATTCTCTCCAAATTTGGTCCTGAATTCTCTGTGTTCATATCCACATTCCATTCATTCAAAATTTCCTTTGGAGCCACCTAGAAGATTCCTTCTCTTGAGGAATTTATCGAATCCCTGACACAAGAGAAAACCAAGCTCATCAACATGGGAAAAATCAAAGGCCCAAAGGCGCATGCACTTACTATGAAAGATGGCAGACATCAATATCAAAAATCTAAAGATAAAGACAAAAGGAAATATCATGCACATCCGAAGAAGGAAGGGTACACAAAACCCTTCACTAATGCCTCCATATTCAAAGGGGGAAAGGGAAGACAATCGGGGAAAGTCTCATACTTCCATAAAGGATTCCATCCAGAATCCACATGAATGCATACACAAATAGCTCTAATGAATCAAATACTTCATAAAAACAACCTTGGATATCGCATCCCTGAGGTTTCCAAGAAGAAGGATCTAGAAGATCATAATCCCAAGAAAGGAAATTCTAGCCATGCCTTGATTTCCATCAAATTCTCTCCTGATGCTTGGATCGTAGATTTAGTACCATCACATCACATGGTTTCCATAAAATCATTCTATTATTCATTGGATGCATGCAAAGGTCCTCCCATTGTGATGGGGGACAACTCTCTAATCGAATTCATCGACAAAAGAAGGATTGAACTCACCAACGAAAGCTTTGAGAATGTGATGCATGTTCCCAAACATTTCGTTAACCTTCTCTCTATGTATCAGATGAAGAATTACATCACTGGAAATAAATTCATATTTACACCAAATAAATTGGACATCTATGACATGCAAACCAATTCCAAGGTTGCTACTGGTGAGGTAAATCATCAATATAGATTGTATACATTTTCTGAATTTATTGAACCAGATTCTGCTTTACTGCTTACCCATGCTGATGAAAGTAGTAGGATATGGAACGAAAGGTTTATGAATTTGAATTTTAGATATATGCAACAACTTAGCAAGAAAATATTAGTTGATGGTCTACCAAACATCCATTTCTCCAAACGAGTATGTGAGGGATGTGTTCTTGGAAAAAACCCTTAAGAGAAATTTGACAAAGGAAAGACTCGGAGAGCTTCCTCTCCTTTAGATATGATCCATAGTGACCTCATGGGTCCTTTTATGCATCCATATATCATCAAAGTGAGGTTTGTTCTCATTTTTGATGATTTCTCATGTTTCACATGGATTTACTTTCTGAGGAAAAAATCTGAGGTCTTTCAACACCTCAAAGATTTCAAAGCTCTAGTTGAGACATAGTCAGGAAAGAAAATCAAATTCCTCTGAAATGATAATGTGGGAGAGTATGTCCATCATGAGATCCATAATATTTTTCATGAGGCAGGGATTCATTTGCACCACATAGTTCCCTATACTTCGCAACAAAACGGAGTTGCTGAGCGGAAAAACAGATCTCTAAAAGAGATGGCATCTTGCATGTTACATGCAAAGTCACTAACACAGAGACTATGGTCTGAAACACTTAATTGTGAAACCTACAACCAAAACATATCTCCCCTTAGATATTACAAGGATAATACCCCCTACGAGGCTTGGAGTGGCCTCAAACTGAAAGTGACCCACTTTCTCATTTTCGGTTCACATGCATGGACTTGGATTCCCTCTGAAAAGAGGAATGAACTTGATCCACAGGGCACTAAGTGTATTTTTTTTGGATTCCCTGACTATGTTAAGGGATACAAACTTATTGATATTTCCTCAGACCGGCTCATCATTGAGCGAAGTGTCCAATTCAAGGAAAGTGTCTCGCATGTACCTCAGCAACTGCATGCAGACACCTTCATTATTCCACCTGTATGAGATGATGATCATGCACATGTTGACTCTTCTTTAGATGAGAGTTTTGATTCAGAGGACTCAAATGATTCAGATATAGAGTTAGTATAGTCAGATGCAGATTCAGAGCATCAAGATGCAAATGCATATCCATAGAATAGGCCCAAGTGGGCACATACTACTCTTCAGGATGCAAGGGATTTTGTTCATGATCTAGCCAATACTATGAGGAATCAATCTGATTTCTAGGAGCCTCCTGTTGCACTCACTTCCACTAAACCATTTCCCTCTAGGAATATTTTCTTGGTTCAGTCTTCAGATCCATAGTCTTATGGTGAGGCTATTGTAAATCCCTTTTGGGAATCCGCCATGCAGGAGGCGTATAACTCCCTCCTCGAGAACCAAACTTGGGATCTGGTTCCCCTTCCTTCTGGGAGGAAATTTTTTAGATGCAGATGAGTCTATAGGACCAAGAGTACAAAGGATGGACATATTATCACATACAAATCCAATCTTGTTTCCAATGGCTTTTAGCAGGTGCATGGAATTGACTATGATGAGACCTTCTCTCAAGTAGCGAATATGGATTCCATATGATTGGCACTTGCCATTGCGAAAGCCAAGGGATGGGAAGTCCATCATATGGACATGAAGAATGTATTTCTTCAAGGTGATATCTCTGAGGAGATCTATATGGAGAAACCCCGGGGATTTATGCACGACTCATCTTTGGTCTATCGATTGAAGAAGTCCCTTTATGGCCTCAAGCAGGCTCTGAGGGCATGGTATGCCAATATGGACTCCTACCTATTGTCACAGAAATTTGTAAGTTGTAAATCAGACCCGAATGTCTACATGCTTAGGATGACTGATTCATTTCTACTCTTAGTTTTGTATGTCGATGATTTGTTGATCATCGGTTTCTCGCATTCATCAATTGTTGCAGACAAGAGGATTCTACATGATAGGTTTTTGATGACATACATGGGTATTCTACACTTCTTCCATGGACTCAAGATCAGTCATAATGCATCAAGCATCAAATTGTCCCACGCCAAGTATGAATGAGATCTCCTTGAGAGATTTCACATGACAGAATCCAAGCCTGCCCTGACTCCTTTCCTATCAGGAGTCAAACTTGAGGATGGCGGGGGAGAGGATTCTACATGATAGGTTTTGATGATGGACATGGGTATTCTACACTTCTTTCCATGGACTCAAGATCACTATACGCATCAAGCATCAAATTGTCCCACGCCAAGTATGAATGAGATCTCCATGAGAGATTTCACATGACAGAATGCAAGTCTTCCTTGACTCCTTTCTTATCAAGAGCTATATTTGAGGATGGCAGGGACACTCCAATGGTTTAAAACACACTGTACATATAGCTTGTTTGGATATTGTTGTATTTCACACAGTCCAGAACAGGCCTCTCATATGAAGTTGGCGCATTTTCCATGTTCATGCAGTAGTCGCATGATATACATTGGAAGTTTTCAAAGTGTATCCTTCGATATATATAGGGAACCATCACCTTTGGAATTCATTATGCAACAGACTCTACATTATATCTCATCAGGTTTACTGATTCTAACTGGGTTGGTGACATCACCGATCACAAGTCCACATCTGGTTACTCAATCAGTCTTGGTTCTGAGACTATCTGTTGGTCGAGAAAGAAGCAAGTTGTCATGTCTCTATATTTAGACGAGGAAGAGTATAGAAGGGTCGTTAACATAACCATTATGGCTATGTGGCTACAACATTTTATCACTGAGTTGGGAATTCAGTTTCATCGGTCGATCGTCATTTGGTGTGACAACTAGAGCACTTTGAAGTTCTGTAGAGATCCAGTTTAGAGGCAACGAATGAAGCACATCGTGATTTGCATGCACTACATCCGGTACTTAGTACGTGAGGGGATAATCAACCTAAAGTTCTGTCCTTCAGTAGAACAGATGACATACATCTTCACCAAGACCTTCACTGAGCAAAAGTTCCACTCTCTGCGAAGTCATCTTGGAGTGAAGGAAACATTTTCCTAGCAATTGCCAGTTCTTCTTTTTACATACATTGTACCTTGAGGGGGGGTTTTCCCATGAGGTTTTCCCATGAGGTTTTACCTCTTTCCTCATTTATTCTAGTGCATATTTTGTATTTGGGTACCTAATGTTGTTCCTGAGTCTGTACTTAAGGCTCAAAAGTACAGTGTCAAGGCATCCAAAAGTATGAAAAGTTGATAAAGGATTATACTAACCTTCGGTATAGGAAACTTAATGGAGGTTTCTACATTCTCGCTGCCTAGCTTCCCACTGTTCTTGAATAGTAATATCTTGTTCAATGGCTGCCCATGAATGTTCTAATTCTTCCTGGGTGGTCACAGTCTTAAGGATTGTATCGAAGAGATTTAAAGCGATATGAATTTGGTTAGATAATCCGGGCAGAATATTAGGCTGAGTTACTGCAGAGACAGTCATTTGAGGAACAGTACCAATATGGAAATGATTTAACGAAAGAGATTTTATTTTGTTGTTTCAATTTGGACGAAATAAAGAGAAACCTTTGCATGAAAAAATGAAATAAGAATGCAAATTGAAGGCCCTTTCCTGTAACTGTGTTGTTTCCGATAAAAATAACGTGAGATGGGAGAAAACATTAAGTTGTAGATGACGCGAAGTTCCTGTCAGCGGAAAAATCACGTATACACAGAAGAAGCAATTGACATAAACATAATTGACCTAGTGTAAATAAACATAAAATTCTGTAAGTGTAAATTGGTCTTACACCCGCTAATAGCTGGTGCAAAGGAAAGACAAGAGACAATTATAGAAAAAGATGCAAACCTTTCACCATAGTAGTGGTCATACTAAATTACAGTTATACACGTCAATTAGGTAGAGCAAAATGAAAAGAAACAAAGAACATGATGAAACAAACTTGCAACACAGTCGTGACAGAATTGGGAATCTTCAAATTGCTTGTATTAACTCCTTTAATGCAAAAACTCTCTTACAGTTAGTCCCCAAAAAGTCCAGCCCCCTTTTCTCTTCTTTTTGTAATCTATTTATACAAAATTTGCCTCTCGGTTCAAAAGAGCAAAATTACTCCATCTGTCTGAATCTGTTTACAAAAAGGTGCCAGGTGCTTGTTTTTGCTTAGATTTAATACATATGATACACTTGTCTAAAAAATCAAATACAAGCTGTGAAGGTTTTGCATTGACAGCTGGGGGGAGCGAGATAATTCCATTTCACCCATTCTACCTTCAAGAAGTGCTAGGTGCCTGTCCTCGCATGGATTCAGTGTACATTATACACTTGTCCACAAATTGGGTCACAAGATGTGAAGGCTCGGCCTGACAATGGGCTTCGGCAAGATAACACTCTCGGGCCAACTGTGGAAGCTTATCATTTATTTGTATATCAACGAGTTCAAGGGCACCAAGTTGTGCACTAGGCTGAAGCAAATGTTTGTAGATTTGAGTTGGGTCTACCCTGTCCATCTTGGATATTTCCACTAAACTTCTCTCATTCTCCCCCTTTATGTCAAGAGAAACCCGATCTATATTTATCTGCCTTAGTGCCTCTGTGTCAGTTCCAATTTCTATCCCCAACTTCTCACCATTTATGTTATTGACGGCCTCTTCTAATGAATTTGCCACTTTTTGAGCCTGCTCTTTGCTTAAAGTAATATCCTGTTCCCAATTTTTTAACAAGATATTACCCCTGGTTTGTTCGGCAATGGTAAGCCCGGGAGGCCCTGAAAACCTGTTGTTGGTCGCTATCACTGCCTC
>SNQJ01S0011091.1:10986-27667 GCA_010110895.2 Picea sitchensis
TTTATAAAACATAAGCCATACGTAGTCTTTCCATTATAAGTGTGCAACCACCATTTCTAAATCAAAACACTACACAGGCAGACTTATACTCAAACCATTCATAAAACTGCACAGACTGTGAGCATACATGTCATCATATAAATTTCAAGATGCAAGATGTAAAACACTTATCAGAAATAACACCATATGTGATTGCAACTGCTGAGAGGGGTGCTCATTTCCACCCAACCGTAGGCTCAGCGACTCCCAACGAATTTACCACTAGCCACCCCCGAACCGAGACCACGACGCTGCAAGACTACGTCTCTGTTTGCCAGTGACCGAGAATGAAGGTTACTCTCCTCCTTCTCTACTATCACTCACTCTGTGTTTTTCCAGAGTTCCTCTTCCTCTTTCCCTTGCATCTGCCCTTGATCGGCCACACTTCCTGCCTTTTCTCTGTTCGGGGAGGTTGCGTGTGGCACGATTTGCCTCGTAGTGGTCAGGTCTGAGGACTCTACGGATGGGCGATTCACTTCCATCCTTCATTACTCATGAGGAGCCCTTTACCTACCAATCCTGACGAGTCATTTAATTTGGGGCCAGCGAGTCGCTCTTGGTTCTCCAAGCTAGTGAAGTCCAAATACGGTATTGGTTTCGGTGGAAGTTAATGCCACCATTCTAGGTGCCTTCCACCACCTTTCTCCAGCCATCGTGGTCTCTTTTTCAGCATATCCCCTCTCAGCAGTCCTGCAATATATATTTATAATATTGTTCACATTCATTGACCTTTTTCACAAGGTCCATTCATATCACACATTCACATTTTTGGGTTTGCCACAGTTCTTGGCCAGTATAGTTATTTTTACAAACTGGGGGAAACAAGGTGTTACAACAACACTACTTTACTCAAGTGGTAGTTAAGATTTTGTTAACATAGGATGATGCAACTATTAATTTAGAACTGAATAATAGTTGACAATACTACTTTAGATATTATTTTCGGGATTAACTGCGTAGTGTAAGTCATTAATATATGACCCATATTCATGAGTATTAGTCACAACACTCATGAATATGGGTCATATATTAATGACTTACACTACGCAGTTAATCCCCAAAATAATATCTAATATCTTGCACTCCGGAAGCCCCTATATGCTTTCATACTACTTTACTCAAGTAGTAGTTAAGATTTTGTTAACATAGGATGATGTGGCTATGTATTCATAGATAAATGGTAATTGAAAACCCTACTTTATTCAAGTAAAATTAAGATTTTGTTAACACAAAATAATGTGGAAATATTAATATATCAATAGTGACCTTGCATATCCTTATTAGCAATTTACAAAATGTCACAAACTCTCCTAGTGGTCAAATAAATTAAATAGAAATAAAAGGGTTGATTCACCGCCATACAAAACCCTCTCTAGAATACATTTAATCAATTCCAAAGATTAAAGCCCTCTCTAGAAGCCATTTAATCAATCCCAAAGATTACGGTGGTTAAGGGTGCAAATGCTGTGGTATCTAATCAGCTACTAGTGGTGGGCATAGAAGCTTGGAAGAACCACGAGTTGACCACGCCCTTCACCATCAAATTCTAAGTGACAATTGTGGGCCACCACTAAGTCGTCAACCATCGTGAACCTTACAAAAACGTGGTTCAAATCCTCACAATAATGTGAGGCTATTCATTTAATACGTAGCTCCACACGACTCCATAACAATGGCTACTCAATATTTTTTTTTTTCTTTTAAAGGTTTAACAAGTCATAAGGCATGTTGGGTATCTAGAAGATTTTGTTTTTCTTTTAAAGGTTTAACAAGTCATAAGGTGTGTTATCTGGCTGGGATGGTATGGTTTGTTATCTGGAGTAGGTGGGAGGCAAGGTTCACTCATCTCTGCGATATTTGATTTTGCTTGCCTCTTTATGTCTATGATTCTAAGAGTCTTTGAGGTTATGTCATATCTCTTATTTTGATATTTATTATATATTAGGTGTAAAGATGGTAGTTTTTTTGGTCGAAGATCATGGAAGATTTGTTGAGGTTATGATGTAACAATGATGCTTTGTGAGAATGCACCCAACAGGGCGACTATGGCGATGGTGAACCAGGCGACTAGGAACCTTGAGGGCGATACAAGGCCCCGGATCTTCAGGACCTCGTAGTCCACCCCTAAACCTCCCTTGAACCTTCTGGACTAGGATCCGATTTACTCCTCTTGCTCGAAGTCGTCTCGCTTTATTGAGTAAGTTGTATCTTGTATGCTTTGTTTTTTGTCTGCTATCGAACCGTATTTCCCTGTTTCCTTTTGTCTTCTAGTTACAATAGGGACTAAACTTATACAACCTTACTTTGGCCTGAGCCTTCCTGACTACTTCGTATCTACAACACTTCTCGACCTCTTTTCAAACCTCCCCACTGACCCGCTCTATCCTACTCACTATTTTCCAGTGGGCTTGCAGCGGTCCCCGGCTCTTTTTATAATGGACTCTCTGACCAATGCTCTTATGCACCCAACTGACGAACTCATCTGGAAACAGGTGGGTTTTTTCGATCAAGTTGACTCCCTGGAAAAAAGGATTCTGACTCTTCCCTCCAAGCCTGTTCAAACTGCCCTTTCACTCCCTCAGTTGTTCCAGCCGTGTCAGGCTCACCTCCACTGACAAGAGATCCTCTCCCAAGACCTTCTCCTCTTGCTTCCGACAGGCTCCTCCCTAATTGTCCTAGCAGACTTTCCTCTCCAGATGCTCATAGAATCCCTCCAACCTCTCACCGAGTGGCTTCCTATGGTCGCAAGGAGTGGAAGTCAAACAAGAGAACCAAGCGTCTGGTTCTGGGCGATGGAGTGGGCTTAGAAGACCTCTACAAGATGTCTATCTGTGCCCTGGTAGGTCGTATATCTTACAAAAGTTTGAGCCCACAACCACTGGAGGATTGGATAAAGACTAAGTGGTTTCTGCTCTTAGGCTACTGCCTGGAAGTCCTGTACCTTAAAAAAGGATGGCTTGGCTTCTTCTGCAGATCTCTTGAAGATGCCTCTCTGTTATTATCTTCTTTTTGGGTCTTTGGGGGAAGCAGCCTCATTCTTAAGCGCTGGCGAATGGCTTTCAACCCAGACTCCGACTACTTTCAGCTCAGACATATTTGGGTGTTGCTCTTGGGTATTCCACTCCATTTCTGGAATGAAGAAGCCATCAGAGCTATATGCGACTCTCTGGGAAATTTCATTGACTTCGACACTCTTTCTCTCACAGGCTCCTCGAGGAAAATGGGTAGGGTACTGGTTGAGATGGACATAACTGTTGGACTGCCAGAAAATATGGAGATTGAATGGAGAGGACAAAAGACACTACAGACTCTGGATTATCTCGGACTACCTTTCCGCTACAACCAATGTCGAGAAACTGGCCATCTTCGTCGAACCTGCCCTGGTAAGTCTTGGACCAAAACTTCCGAGGAAGTTGACCTGCATCTAAACCCTCCTGATTATATGGACGTTGATCCTTCTCTTGAGTTCATGGTTTTACCCCCTGACCCTCCCTCCCCTCCCTTACCTGGACAACCTGAACCTCTGACAACTAAACTATTTCATCTTTGCCCCTCTCTTTTTAACTCTCTCACTGTTGCCGAAAAGGAAACCATCAACCGTTCACATTGGCTCTCTTCTCCTCGATCTAAATCCCCCACTCCTGAAATAGAGCTGCCAAGACCCCCCTCTTCACTGACTCCATCGCTCGTCAACTCCCTTCGCCCGACCACTGAATCTACACTTCTCCCTACCCCCTCTCCCCCTTCGCACCCTCTTCCAACTTCCCAACCGACCTGTCAGCACAGTTCTCCTACCCTTTTCACTGACCCGTTAGACTCCCTAGAAGTACTCCCTGGCATTAGCCAGCCGATCGAAAGCGAGGATTCTATGCTAGCAGCGTTGAGCTCCTCGACCCCTCCACAGTTTATCCCGGACTCCGCATCACAGTTACAAATCTTCCGAGGAAATGAGCCCATCACACCATCTACGGCTGCTGGTACTTCATCTTCTCAACAAATGGACAAAGACCCAAAAAAATTTGCATGGTCATGAGGTATGGGCGTAGATCTCTCCCCTCTCCAAACGAGAAGCTCCAGAAAGAAGAAGGAAGTTCAAAACACTCAACAATCTACTCCTATTGTCCCTGCACTTGATGGAAAGGCCCTTAGAGCTTTGAAGGCCATAGCTCGTTCCAAATAATGATTGTTCTCTCTTTAAACTTACGAGGAATCAGAGGCATCCTCAAGACTGCTTCCTTCCGTAAACTGCTCGAGCACACCAAACCGGACGTCATCTTTCTCCAAGAAACCCTCTCGTCAGATAAAAAATCCAGAGCTTTCTTGCACTCCTTCCGCTCTTCTTGGGTCACAGCGGCCGTTAACTCCATTGGCAATTCTGGTGGCTTGCTAGTGGCATGGGACCCTGGTTACTTTGACTTGGTACCCTTCCTGACTTGTGGAGGCTTATTGTTGGTAGGCCGTTTCTCAGTTACCAACCAGGAGCTGGCGTTTTTAAACGTATACGGCCCCTGTCAGGACAAAATGCAGTTCTGGACACTTCTTGCAAACAATGGTATTCTTTCCATCCCCAACCTCATTCTTGGAGATGACTTAAACATCACACTCTCTGCATATGAACACTGGGGAGGAGCTTCCTCACCTGGTCCAGGTGAAGCCTTTTACAGAGACCTCTTCTCATCCAAGAACCTCATCGATGTTTTGCTGACCAGACTTGTCCCCACTTGGCGTAATGGGAGATCCGGGAATGAGGCTATTGCCAGACGACTCGATCATTTTTTAATCTCTGATAGTTACATGTCCTCCTCAGGCTTCCCAACCTCGTGGGTGGAGCTTCCCTACTTTTCTGACCATGCGCCCATTCTGCTAAAGATGAATCTTCCCCTCCAGCATAACTCTTTCCCCTACAAGTTCAATCACCACTGGCTATCCTCCGATGACTATTCCGATCTGGTCCATTCTGTCTGGACAAACCCATGCTTTCAAAGAGAAAGTAACCCACAGCTGAGAATTGTATGGAAACTAAAGGTTCTAAAAGCTCACTCAAAGTCCTGGAGTAAACTTAAGAAGGAAACGGAGGCAGCCCATCTAATTAACTTGGAGTCTAAGATTAATAATCTCATTTTACTATCAACCACAACCGCCTTGTCATTGGAGGACTCTGATTCTTTAAAGGCGCTAGAGAGGAGCAGAGATCACATTCTGTGGGAAGAGGAAAAGTGATGGAGACTTCGCAACCGAGTGACCTGGCTTAAATGGGGAGACTCCAATACCAATTTTTTTTCACAATTTAGCAAGTTTCAACAGAAACAAAAAACAAATCTGGTCAATTCAAAGCGATAGTGATGAGACTCTCCATGGTCAAGAGGCAATCAAAGTGGAGGTTGTCACATATTTCGAGCAGCTTTTCAAAGCCAACAGAAGGCATAATCTTCTTGAGAAAGTTGCTACAACCAACCTTTATCCAAAACTGGTAATAGCCACTGAAGCATCCGACCTCTATAAGCCAGTCACTCTTCCAGAGCTTAAGGAAATTTTGATCCATTTCAAAAAAGAGAGAAGTCCAGGGCCCGACGGCTGGACGACAGAGTTCTTCACCTTTTTTTTCGATCTTGTTGGATCAGATCTCCTCCAGATGGTGGAAGACACTCGCATCAAAGGTAAGATCACAAAAAGTCTTAACTCCACCTTCCTGGTATTGATCCCTAAAGAAAACAATTCAGTCTTCTTCAATGACTACAGACCAATCTCCTTGTGCAACCTTATTTACAAGGTAGTTTCAAAAGTTATCTCTAACCGGATGAAGCCGTATCTGGAAAGGAGTCTTTCAGCTGAACAACTCGGTTTTTTAAAAGGTAGAAGAATACAAGATGCCATTGGTGCTGCCCACGAGAGCATCCACTCCATCAAACAGAAAAATCTAAAGACTTTGATCATGAAAATAGACCTCAAAAAGGCTTTCGACAGCATAGATTGGGTTTTTTTGAGACTAATCCTTCACTCAGTGGGATTTGGAGACAAGTTCACGGTCTGGATTCTGTCCTGTGTCACTAGTGCTAATTTTGCGGTGCTGATAAATGGGGAGGTGTCTAGTTTCTTCAAAAGTGAAAGAGGGCTCCGACAGGGATGCCCACTCTCTCCATACCTCTTCATCCTTTTCATGGAAATCCTTAGCCTTCTCCTTGCAAAATCCATCTCCGAACACCGAATCTCTGGTATAAAGGTATCAAGACTCATCAAGATTATACATCTCATGTTTGTTGATGACATTCTCCTAATTTCAAAAGATGACCTTACAGAGTGGCTTGTTATTTTGGATGTACTTCATCTCTTCTGCACAGTTTCGGGTCTGACCATTAACTCCTTAAAATCCACTGTTCATTATTGGGGATTATCTGAGGCTGAGCTTTCGCTACTCAAAGACTCCATCCCCTTTTCTTTTTTTGATTTGAAAGAAGGTTTCAGTTACCTGGGCTACCGGTTGAAACCGGGAGCCTCCACCTCTGCAGATTGGAGCTGGCTAGTGGCATTATTCGAAAGGAGAATAGGCTTTTGGTGTAATAAGTGGTTGTCCCTGGGTGGGCGTTTCATTCTAGTCAAAACGGTGCTTGAAGTTCTTGCTGTCTACTAGATGACACTTGAGCGAATCCCAAACAAAATCATTATTTTTCTACGTAGGCTCTCCTTCAATTTCCTGTGGAACGACCTTGCTGGAAAACGTTGTTTCCACCTTTGCAGCTGGCAGTCACTTTCTAGACCCCGAAAGGCAGGGGGATGGGGGCTCAAGAACCTCTCTATTTTCAACATGACACTCCTGGCTTGTTCTTTCTAGAGAGCGGTCACACATGACAACATTTGGCACCAAGTCATTATGGATAAATATCTTGACTCCCTTCCTCTCCTCCTTTGGTTGCGAAAGACTTCACATGATCAGAGAAGGGCTTCACCCTTTTGGAAGGGCCTGACCTCCGCCTCACCGGTGATTTTACACTGGCTTCGATGGAATCCCGGATCAGGTAATAAGATTTTACTTGGGAGGGATAAAATTCTCGGTTTGGAGAACCTCTCGATCCTCTCGCCACTTCTCAGATCACAACTTTCTTTATTAAATTTCGGGTGCCTGGCGCAGGTGAAAGTGGCAGCCTACGCCCTTCCTCTCCCCAACCTCTGGTTTCATAGCAGCAAATTACAGCTCCTGGGACCACTGGCCTTGGAATGGGACGCCTATACTACAGCCTTGAAATCGGTCGGAATCTCTCTCAAAGAATCGCAGGACACTCTCCTGTGGGCCGGAGGTGATACCTCTGGCATCCTCACCGTTAAAAACATCTATGCAGCCCTCCTTCAACCATTGGCCATTATTGCGGAGATCACGTGGCTTCAAAAGATTTGGAAGTGGTCGATACCACTTAAACTTCAAATATTTATTTGGCTCTGCGTGAAGGATAAAGCGCTCACTTGGGAGGCGCTCCGTAAGCGAGGCTAGCAGGGGCCCGAGATTTTCCCCCTTTACAATCGAGCATCATAAGATATCCATCACCTTCTGATCCACTGTCATTTCACAGCTTATATCTAGAATCGTTTAATACAACATTACTCTCTTTCGCTTGCCTGGAAGGGCGACTCCATTACAAATTGCTTCTCATCTTGGCTCTCAGATAAATCGGCCCCACATCCCTTGGCTTCCCATGTTTGCTGGAAGACCTAGAAAGAACGTAACCATGTGTTATTTGAGGGATGGCCTCCCTCCTATCATGCGTTTCTTCACATAATCTTGTCCTCCTTCCATTGGAAACCGACCTCTATAAAGGCCATCCAAATCAAAGCATGTGAGTATTCGTTGGTGGAAGGCTCTACTCTAGTTTTTTTTGACCGTGCTGCACAATCAAACGGTTTTTGTTGTGGGGCTGGAGGCACCTTCAAATCTCATCCATAAAGGATCACAAAATGGTTCTTAAACTGTGGTGCAGGATCAAACACCAAAGCCGAACTCATGGGCTTGTGGGCTTCTCTCACTCTTTCTTCTTGTTGTCCTTAAACCACTTACTTTTTCTAGGAGATTCGAGAGTAATAATTGATTGGATTAATCATAAGTGCAATCTCCATTCAGTCCACATTGAAGGATGGAAGCAAAAAACGATGGAGATGTCCAATATCTTCACCGACGTAAACTTCCATCATATTCCCAGATCCCATAATACAGAGGCGGACGCACTCTCAAAGAGGTCTCTAAGCGAAGTGGTTAGGAGGCTCTCGGTCTATCATTGTGATAAAGGAATAGAGAGCCCTATCACCTTTTATAATATCTTCGAATTATAACGCCCATTTCAAGTATGATGTTGACAACATAGTAAGTATACTAGATTCTTCGTCAAAGATTCCTCTTGCTAGAGTGGTCATTACTTGTTCTCCTCCTTGAATCCATTTGGATATTGTATGTAATGGTCCTTTCTTAGCCAGCACTGAACATGCTTATTTAAGCTTGATGCAAAATTTGTAAACAAATTTATACCCTATATAAATTTGAGAAAAAAATTTCTTGGAAAAAAAAAGTCATAAGGTGTGTTGGGTATGTATTAATATCTTATATAACTTTATTAAAAGAAAACTATACTATAAGGTTATATTATCTTATGTAGAGTCAAAGGGTCAAAAGTTAAAAGGATCATTAGACCCCTCACTCAATTCAAGCAATGTTATTACAAGGTCATAAAAGTGTACACTTCAAATAAAATTCCAAGTCTTAAGTGAATAATTAAGACGTATCAAGGAAATCTTTCAAGCTAAAGCTCTAAAAGGAAGTCCGGGAAGAACATTTCTCACTAGTGGTACCCTCTATTATACACCCATTATTGTTGAAAGAGTCCTTATAATAATAATGGTAATATTGATGGAATTAGCAATAAGGCTATTAGAGAAACTTCAAATCAATTTAGAAAATAAAGTCAATAACTTAACACAAGTGGTGGTAAATGAGAAGAAGAAACATGTAGCCCATGAATAGAAGAAAACAAAGTCCAATTTGCAATTTAAGTATCATGTGTCACTCATACAAGGAACTATAATCTAATGTAACCAAAATTTACAACTAGAGGACCAAGACCTCATGATAAATCTTGAGAAGGAACCTTAATTAGAGATTACTTGAACATATCAAAAGGTTAAAAGATAAAAACCTAGAGAATCAAGATCTTAAAAGTCAATTCGACAAGTTAGAAAATGATGAACTTTCATGCTTAAGGGATCATCGTATCAAAATCTATTTACAAAAATTAATAAGTTAACAATGATAAGAAATCAAATTAGAAAAAGTTAGAGCAACTTACAAACAAGGAAGCATTGATTGGTAAAATGACAATGACCAATCTTGTTGAAATAAAGAAGCAATTAGACATAAAAATCTAAGTCATCGAGAAAGGAACCAATACTGATCCAATTGAGATCACAACTCAAAAAGATGCAAATCCAATAGAAGTAAAGATATTTAGAGATGTTGAAGTACAAATGATGGAAAATCCAAGTGTCCTTACTAATACAAATGCAATAATCAACAGAGAAACACATGTGTATGAAGAAGATATAATACCTTAAGAAAAAATTATTTCTTAAGAAACCTTAATCAGAGATTGTTTGAACAAATCAAAAGGTTAAAAGATAAAAATACAGAGAATCAATATCTTAAAAGTAATTTCAACAAGTTATAAAATGATGAATTTTCATGCTTAAGGGATCATTATATCAATTTACACGAATAAAGAAGCTAAAGAATGATGAAAAAAATGCAATAGAAAAGGATAGAGCAAATTACCAACAAGGAAGCATTGAATAGTATGTAAACAATGACCAATCTTGTTGAAATAGAGAATTCATTAAACATAAAAATCAAAGCCATGGAGAAATGAACCAATACATATCCAATCGACATCACAACTCAAAAATATACAAATCTAGTGGAAGTAAGGATATATTCAGACGTTGAAATACAAATGATTGAAAATCCAAGTTTCCTTACTAATAAAAATTCAATGATCAATAGAGAAATACATATGTATGAAGAAGACGTAATATGGAAAGCGAAATAAGAAAATAATACAAGTATGATAAGGAAAAATCATGTTACAAAGACGTATTATCGACATCCTAATCACAAGAGCTTATACCTTAACCAACAGGTGTATTAGCATCGCTCTAAAAAATAATTTGACCTATATTCTGAACTATAAATTAATGTTAGTACAATTGGGTCTCAAAATTAAAGGTCACATTGGTAACCCTCTAAATGCACAGTACCACAAAGGATCAAATTCAGGGTGGTCAGACCCTTTTACAATTCAACAATTCTACTAAGAGCTTCAAAGATCATATTGCGTAGTGTCTACAACCATCACAACTTCAATAATGAAAGAATTATGACAAGGAATTATAGGTTAGAACAAAAGACGTATCATTTTCCATAAAATGAATGGAGGACAAAGCATCTTGAAGAGAGAAGCAATGTGATGAACATAAAATATGTAAATAAACATTAAAAATAATAATATTAAAACCAAAAAACAATCTAACTAAGGGATGTGATCATTCAACCATCATGACTAATCAATACATATAAGTATACCCTCACATTGAATTATATCTATCAATTTATCTATCTCATTGTTTATTTTTATATTAATTGTCTTATATATATCTCAACTTATCAACATTCTTATGTTGGATATTCAATGAACGAACTTTGTTCATTACATTTCTACGTCCATTGAACTTAGTCTTTTCATTTTTCCCATGTAGGTTCTCACCCATTATACTTGCTTCATAATTGTAGAGTTTTTGCACATCTTCCATGATGACACTTTGGCTAGTCCAACTAAGAATAAGTCTCAATTTATCTACAACTCTATGGTGGCAACCTCAATAATTAGATTGGACAATAAGCACTGTGTATAACAACAATTTTGTTAGCTTAATAATGAAAAGAAATCATCATCCTTGTAATTCTACTTACTCATGTCAATATTGGTCCAGTGTTGTAACCTCACTCTAATTTATTGACTAATAAAGGTCCAATATTGCAACCTACTTTGATATACATTGTCATTCACTCTTCTTAACCATAATAGCCCTAGTGTTGCAGCATGAGCTTTGATACCACTTTGTTATGTACCTAACCCATTTATCACCATATTGAGGAGGTGGGGTGTATTTATTTTTTCCATCTTCATTAAACCCGATCTCTCAATATTCTTTTCTTCATTACCCTTTGAAGGTTCCTTCATTGTGTGGGTTGAAAACCACACATAATGCCTTCTTAGGCTACACTATTCCATTCTAGATTAAGATTCATTAACCACCTTCAATTGGAAACAACATCAGGGTCCTTGCTACATCTTAACTTGACATATTTGAAACAAGGCCTTTCATCCCCGCTTTAATAGATCTCGAACAAAACCCATCAAGTTGATTTGAATAATGGCCCATCAAACCATTTTGAAGGAAGACCTACTAGTAGTGTTGTTTTAAACTAAGCCAATACAGTAAGTTCAAAACCTCTCCTCATGGTCCCATTCAAACTATCCACTCCCGACTCCATTCAAATCATCACCCACGTGGCCATTGGCCCTGTTCAAAAATCAACCAACTAGATGCATTTAGAAAATCCCCATTGGGACTTTTCTTTTGAAGAAGGTCTTGTTGGGCCACTTCCAAAAAAATCCCTATCATGCAAGTTTAATCAAAGTAGGCCCATATTTTGCCACATTTGAAAAATCTCTACCAAGCCTCTTTTGAAGAAAGCTCCATTTGGCCACTTTTGAAAAGGCCCTATTAGGCCACTTTCAAAAAAGGTCCATTGGGTCATCTTTGAAGAAGGACACGTCAAAAAAGAAAAAAGACCCATCGGGCCCATTTTGAAATAAGTCTGTTGGACCCATTCAAATATATTGCCCAACTTTGAAATGAAATTCCTCTTTCAAATAAACACCCCAGAATGGAAGAAAATGGGCCATCAACCTACTTCAAACAGAGCTCTAAAAATATAAAGGATAATAGGCCTTCTTTAAGGAACACCCTGAAAAGGAAACAAAAGGCCATCGAGCCTTATCCAAACATGGCCCATAAGGTTGATTTCAAAGTTTTTATCCTGAAACAAAGGAACAAGGGGGATTGGATCTCTTTCAAAATGCATATCGGTTTTGAGAGAAAGCCATGATTCCTAATCATTATCCTGATTCGAAAGAGGAAGCCCTACACTTGAAGGAAAAGGGTTAAATTTGAACTTCGCAAGGACCCTGATATTAACCATGACAACATACATGAATATTTTAAATCATTCATGTCAATACAACTACAAATTCGAAATACTCAATGAAATCTTGAATCCACTAGTCTTTACAACCTTTCGATTTCACCAGTGCATACAAAAAAATAATACAATGAAGTAAGCATGCAGATACATCATTTAAAGAAGGAATTCCACATCAAAGTTCATACATAAACATAATAAATGCTTAATTTTAGAATGATAACATAAATTCAAAATAATATATGGAACACTTATCTTTTAACTAAAATGGTCCAAGAAACTGGTTGTGTGTGAGCAATTTTCCACCCAACCGTGGACCTCTATATTAATTTTCAAAATTGTATTTAAATATTTTGAACATACCATGGTAAGTCTATTACATGGTGCATATAAAACACAATTACCACAATTATATGCTTAGTCATTCACTAGTCAAGCCTCAACCTTGAGCTCCAAACGAAGAATCCATATAAGATATTTACATCATTTAGATATCGGGTCATTTTATCTAAGCTCATATGACTTGAACCACTTATTTACAATTCATACATAATTCAATCCAATACATCCAAAAAATCAAAATCAAAATCAAGATATTACAAGTGTAAACTTGTTGACATTAACTACACCCTTTGACTTGATAGAAGCATCTAACTACTCAACCCAAGAAATCAACCTCAAAACCTTATACATCAAGCTCAAAACATTCAATCACTTTTACTAACCTACATTTACCTTTTTACCTTTACTTTATTTTGAGTTTGTTACTATTTACATTACTTCCCAATTCATCCCTATAATAATTGGATTCAAAGAAGTAATGAAATTTCCTATCAAATTTCTTGCTATATAAAAGAGTCATTCATCGTTTTCCTTGATACAACTTTTCTTAGAATATGTATCACAAATTGCAAATAGTTTGTTTGATTGTCTAGAAAAGCCTTGGTTGGTGTAGGCCATATGTCACATTGGTATCTTGTATTGACTTCATTGTTGGGAAACCGCATGCCTTAAACTAGGGTATAATTTGATAACAAAGTTTTGTCATTCATTTAAATTAGGTCTCTCGTCACTATCATTACGTTGCGTGTAAACACAATGCTCTAGGGTTTCCCACGTTTCTTTTTCAAAGGGGGAGAATTGACCTCATTGTTGGGAATGGGCCATGCTACGCTATAACTTCATATCAAAGTTCTCTCATTGATTGAAATTACATTGATCGTCACCATCATTATGTTGCGTGTAAATCCAATGTTACAAGGTTTAATTAATGGCACAATGTTCAAGTGTTAATTTTACACCAACAAACTTAAACGATGCTAGGAATCCATTGCGAGCTTGCTCTTCTGCCACATCACGAAAATAATTATGTGAAGCACGCGGTGAAATATAATTTTACGCAGAATCTGTTCAACTCCATGTGAATCTTTTGTTTTTTAAATAATAATATGCGACCAACTTCCGAGATGATGTATGTAACTCCAAAAAAATTCAACACCTTCAAATCCATATTATATTATTATATTTATAATATTTTGAGTTTGTTACTATTTAAGTAAATGGACACAATCTTTTTCTAATGTTGAAGGGTATAGTTTGTTTTTTTAAGTAAATGGACACGATCTTTTTTTTCCAATGTTAAAGGGTATACATGGTATAGTTTGGTTTGATAAAAGTAAGATGCTTTTACAAAAAGAAAAGGTCGGAATCATTATTGGATGATTTTTAGGGAATTCTAACCAAGGATGAAACCACTATTTAAATAAAAAAAAAAAAGTGAAAAAGGAGAAAATACAATCAAGGTAAATGTAGGAATGATTATTGAATGATTTTTTTTTGGAATTTTAACAAAGGATGCAACCACTGTTTAAAATAAAATAAGTAATGCAAACATGGTATATTTTCCATTTGCAAATTATTTCAAGTGAATATCTTTTTAAGAAGGTTGAAAATGTAATATGAATTACATAAATCAAATTCAAAAAGGAAATAGCCTTTTCATTACATTTATAACAATTATATATATGGTTAACTTTATTGGAGTTTCCACTCGTTTCAAATCAATGCGTTGAAAGGTAGAAAATAATCAAATAATAATCAAATAACATGGTATATTTTCCATCTGCAAATTATTTCAAGTGAATATTTTTTTAAGAAGGTTGAAAATGTAATATGAATTATATAAATCAAATTTCAAAAAGGAAATAGCCTTTTCATTACATTTAGCACAATTATATATATGGTTAACTTTATTGGAGTTTCCACTCGTTTCAAATCAATGCGTTGAAAGGGTAGAAAATCATCAAATAATAATCAAATAACATGGTATATTTTCCATTTGCAAATTATTTCAAGTGAATATCTTTTTAAGAAGGTTGAAAATGTAATATGAATTACATAAATCAAATTCAAAAAGGAAATAGCCTTTTCATTACATTTATAACAATTATATATATGGTTAACTTTATTGGAGTTTCTACTCGTTTCAAATCAATGCGTTGAAAGGCTAGAAAATAATCAAATAATAGGTTAAAAAATTCAAAATAATTAAAAGTAAAAAATTAAACTTATTAATATTTATGATTTTCATTTAAAAATATAAAGAAAAATTCACATTTTTTTTTAGTAAAAAATGGTGTTTTTTATTACTGTGTTATTATAGTACAATATTATAGTACAAAAATGTGTTTCTTATTATTGTGCTATTATAGTATAAAAATGTCAGGAACATGTGGTAGACTATGATATTTTTAGTCCAAAGTGTTATTCGTCATCTGCCTTGCCAAACAGAAACCAGAGTAGGTGGCAGATTCATGTTCTTACAGAACTGTTCTAGAAGCCTACGACAATCTAACAACTGAGAAAATAAAATAAAATTGTAAAATTGTGTTGTCCCAATACAAAGATCTGGGCGAGAATTGTACAAGGAACTCATTTCAAAGAACCAAAAATTAACCATTAGCACCTAGGGGTATGTTGTTCGGAGATCCAGTGAGAGGGTCATCCCTGGGATGGAGCATGAAAGTCTTCGCGCAGGTCGGGAAACACTGGTTAGCAGGTGCATTCGAGAATGCATCATACAACATGTCGAACCGTTGACTCATGAGGGTGTCCCGGTGGAGCTGGTTCGCCATTTGGCTCTTTAGCTCAAATATGAGCTCTAACTGCTCTGGGCTGAAGAGAGGAGGTAGAGCAGGGCAAAATTCAGGGATTGCAGAGAGCATTGGAGGCACCAAGATTGGGTGTCCCCCTTGCACAGTGCCCCTTTCCTCCAACCCAATGGCAATGTCCTTGGCCTTGGTCGTCTCCGTTGCTTCCTCTCCTTTGTTGTTGTTGTCCCGGGCTGAAACACTTAAGTCCAAGTGGAGGAATTCCTCCTCAATGATGCAGGTGGCGCCTTCCATGGCAACTTGGGCACTAGTACTCACTGTGTGGTGGATGGGGAGCTACAAGTCATCTGGAACTGTGAAGAGGGATTTCGAAGGAACCTGGATGGGTACCTCCAGAATCACCTCCTCAACATACACCATTGATGGAGTCCTTGGCCTCTTCGTTTGCTGAGTCCATGCTATGGACAAGGCTCGTTTTAGTTGTTGCACCTGTCTCTGTCAAGCGGCATAACTATACCAGATTGGGTCGCGCCTCGACTTACCCCTCTCCCTCGGCATGGCGAGGCCAGGATGGCTAAGAATTCTCTGAGTAACTGTGAGGAAGACCCACTGCTCGCAGGTCCCTTTCACAGAGCAAGCATAGTGGTATAGCGTGAAGGAGAAATTATGCCAACCAACGTTGAGTGGGAGAGTTAACCTTTGGGTTGACATGACTCATGTACTCGCTCGAGCTCTGCAATTAAACCTCAGAGCTTCCATTATCTTAACTTGTGAGAGGTGTCCTCCCATCCTCTACGGGCAGTAATGGTCGCCCTTCATTCAAGATTGAAGTGAAGAGCAACAACCTACCATATTTATGGCTTGAAACCTGGGTAGGCTACATGGCCTCCCATTGCCCTCTCATTGCCGCATAGCACCCCATCCGTGAAAAATATTCATATTTTTAAATAACAAGTTTTGGATACATTTTTTTTTAACAAAACAAATCACATTTAAAAAAAAATAAAAATTAAACTTGTTAATATTTATGATCTTTCATTTAAAAATATAAGAAAAAATTCATATTTTTAAATAACAAGTTTTGGATGATTTTTTTTTAAAACAAAACTCATCACATTTAGGTGTTTAAAGCAGGATATAAATAAAACGAGTATAAGTGCATACGAAATTTTACAAAATTATAATTATATAATTAATTATTTACAAAATGATAATATATAATTAATCATTTGCATAT
>SNQJ01S0011091.1:31794-42567 GCA_010110895.2 Picea sitchensis
TTATTTACATGGAGATACAATTATATAGTATATATTGATGATTGTAATTATTATGGTTGATGTCTAGTCAAATTAAACTTGGTTTATTAAATCTTAAAAAACTAAGGAAATTATTGGTTTACTTTAGAATTATATTTTGTTTTTTAAAAGTTTTAAGAGAATTATTTTTGAATCACCATAGTTTTGATGAGTTAAAAAGTTGTCTTACAACAAATATTTTAAAATTGTGATTTAATGTGGGTGTGCTTAAGACATTCTAAGAGAAAATAGTTTTCATCTTCTCTCAAATTAACCGAGTGAGTCCTCAAAGAGTGCAAGTGGGGATGGCTTATCTTAATATGTGGACTTGAAACGATTACTCGTCCTCGTCCGTGAATCCAAATCTCGTCAGTTGATTGATCCAATCTCATCAGTTGATTGATCCAATCTCTTCCATTAACTTATCCAATCTCCTCTTCCAATCTCGTAAGTACCCTCTTAGTGTCACAAAGATGACAAATTCTTTTGACCCATAACATTTTAAGAATTGTCCACACCCTAATTCTTTGGAATTATATTTTGTGCTCTAAAAGTTTTAAGAGAACTATTCTTAAATCATCATAGTTTTGTTGAGTTAAAAGATTGTCTTGTAGAACAAATATTTTGAAATTGTGATCTAATGTGGGTGTGCTTAAGACATTCTAAGAAAAAGTGGTTTTCATCTTCAACCCTCTTAGTGTCACAAAGATGAAAAATTCTTTCGACCCATGACATTTGAAGAATTGTCCACGCCCTATTTCACTAGGGATCTTGTGAGACTTTGTTCTTATTTTATAAATGTTTTTTTTCTTCTTTACCCAAGTCAAAACAAAGATACTTTTGATATTTGAGATTAGGTTCGCTCACCTTGTTATAGTATCTTTAATTTCTTTTATCCTCTAATTCTTTGTCGCACCACAATTCCTCCTTAAATTTAGATGTATTAATATTTTTAATATTATTTTATTCTGCAGAGTGACCTCTTCCTTTATTCCTAAATGATTTAGTCAAGACTTGGCATTTTTATGCCAACCTTGCTTGAGCCACATGTGGTTTTGATTGGTGTTTGAAGCAAAATCTTAGGAATCCTCTTGTCTTCCATGTTTTTTATCTTGTTCTTGTACATTAGGTATCTAGTCATGGCCATGCTCTCAATGGAGGAAAGACTCGCTTCTATGAGGAAGTTAGGATAAGGTGTGTTGCCTTTGATTTTGAGATTATAAGTTATACAACACTTTTGGATTTTCTCTATTTTTCTCAATGATTCTCTAGAGATGTTGCAACCCCAAACTTCACAACTATATAAAATAAAAAGAGTGATGAGAGTCTCAAGGAGGAGTTTATTCTTATCCCATAGCCAAAGGTGCACTGATTCACAACTATTTTCAAATCTGTAATAAGTTTTCCATTCTACATTTTTCTTTTTCTCAATGTTATATTTTCAATTGAGCTTGTGATGAAGATTGATTTTGAGATATTTGTATGAAGTCACTTCATCCAAGTTGTTGTTGTCATACTTGAAATTAGTGTAAGTGATCTTTTTGAATTTAATTATAATAATCTTTGTTTTTCCAGTGTTAAAAATCATACCCATAAAAGAGTAGAAATATTTAATATTTTTAAGTTGCCTGTCAAGATCATAGAGACTCCTCCCCATAAGATTTTTAGTTGCTTGTTATGACTATACCAACTAGAGTTGTGCCAACACAGCTCTTCCGAACAACCCTCAAACTTGTCAATGTGATGTGATGTTCAACCCTCCAACTTGTCAATGTGATGTGATGTTCAATTTGCTTTTCTAAATATATTACAAATTTTACAAATATATTCATTCTTTATATCACAATTTTATAAATGTGTTCATTCTAAGGTATTTTGAGTTAGTGTAATGACTATTTTCACTAAACATATCATAAACATTATTTTAATCTTTAAAATGTCTATTTTTTTTTTAAATCATAATATTAAAAAATATTATCAATCAAATTAATATTGAGAAACTATTTTTAATATTTAATATTTAATAACTATTATTAAAATTATATTTCACAAATTATCCAAATACTTTATTTTCTCTTAAAAAAAACCTTGAGAAATGACATAATATGAAATGCATAAGTATGGTGGAGCCACCACCCCATCTTTGAAAATCATTTTCTTTTATCCTATGTCAAACTATGAATATGTGTCACTTTTTATAATATAATTTTCCCAATGTAATTTATAAATTTGTTTTTACAATCTAACATTTTATATCATGTATGTATTTACATATATCTTTCAAAATAAAAATAAAAATGATAATAAGTGTATTTCTATTTATTAGACTTAAAGATATATTATGTTTAATTTTTTTCCATAAACATAAAGATATTGTGTATGAATTGTTGTAATGTAAACATGTTTTTTTAATTTTATATATTTATTTTTAAATATAATAATTTAAGAAAATGAGTTTTTTTTATATATTCTTTTTATTATTATTTTTTTAAATAAAAAAGATTGTATTATTTTAAAAGGTTGTCATAGCAATGTGTGTTAATATGTAGTTTAAAATATGCCATTTGTTCTGCCATATGCATGGAAACCAGAATAGGTGGCGTGCAAAATTTATAGACAAGGCAGTATACAAGAACCAGAGTTTTGCTAGTGCACAATTCAACTGAAATTCAATTGTAAATGTATCCTATCTAGACCTGAAAACATGACAATAAGAAAGCTAAACATTTGGCGAACCCGGGTGACCATCATGGCGAAAAGTGAAGGTGAACGACTGGAAACAAGTTGGGCAGTGGCTTTTGGCAGATTCGTTTGACAAGGAGTCGAACAAAAGGTCCAGACGATGACTGAGGGCACTCTGGCATTGAATTTGGTCCCCCATTTCCCAACACATCTCGAAAATCAACTGCAAATGATCCTCCGAGAATCTGCGTGCACTGGGCATATCTTGCTCTGAGCTCGTATCATGACTCGTCGAGGATGGATGAACTGGTGCTTCCTTGAACAAATCCAAATGAGTCTCCTCCTCAGCCAAACAATAACCCAAGTATGTGTTGGTGGCATCATTGAGCGACACACTGCCATTTGGGGTTGTCCTTTTAATTGAGTCGTCCAACCATTGTGGAGGGATTTCTTCATCTATCACACAACCACCCATAGCTGTATCAGGAGAGATAGGGGGGATGGTGTTGTGAATTGGTTTAGTCAGCCCAATGGTATGCTCCATCCAACTTGAAGGAATTTCCTTCTCTATTGGACAACCACCAGAAGTTATCACGGGGTCGAAAAATTGAGGCATTGGCTCCAGATTGTCGAGGGGAAGTTGAGCATCATCATACTTATTTTGGTCAGAGTGGGGAGGGCTGATAGGAATGGTGAACGAGTTAGGAGGAAAATAGGGGGGCCCGAGGGCGAGCCTAAACGTCGGTGTCGAACTACAAAGCTATAGTAGTCCAACCCATGTTTGGGCTTGCCCCTTTCATGTGGCATGGAGTAAACATAGCAGAGGGAGATGGTGAGAAACATGCTATGACCAGGCACCAAAGGGGAGGTGAAATCAACAGAAGCGGGTGCTCGACTCCAGTGGAAAGAGAGTTCAGGCGGGGGATGAAAATCCAAGTGCAAATGCAGGATCAAATAGCCACGGTGAATACTTACCTCCAAGAAAACCATTGAGATGATAGGGAGAGGCACCATGAAGACTAAGTTGATGTCACCCAACTACCTCATACATGCTCCGGTGAGCCATAACTGATGCAAAATGTGCACCATTAATCTTCCCTTGATGTCTCGGTGCACTATCTCCCTCACAGCTTGAATGATAAGCATGGTGAAAAGACTGAGGGAAAGGCTGGCGGCGAGGGGCCTTAACTGCATTGGTTGCATGAGTGCCAAATAACATAGGATTGACAGTTGTCACCCCATCTTGGGAGAGTTTTTTATATTTTCATTTGCAACTTTTTTTAGTTTTTTCTAAATTGGGATAACTAAAAAGTATGCTTTTGAAGAGAATTTAAAGTAATATACTATGATTTTGTAATATTTTAAATTTATAATTTCGCAAATATAAATTTTTATTTATATCCATCTTAATTAATAAAATAGAAAAAAGTAAATAAGCAAATATAAATTTTTATTTATATCCATCTTAATTAATAAAATATATATCCATCTTAATTAATAAAATAGAAAATTAAATAAGCATATATATATATATATATATATATATATATATATATATATATATATATATATATATATATATATATATATCCCTTTAAAAACTCTAGCTAACAAGCCTTCAATTCTGCAACAAATGCATGGCGGTGAGGGCTTAGGAATGCGGATCTAAGGTTTTCAGTACTATTGAATAATGGATTATGATGTGGGAGATAGTCATGGTTAGTTGGAGCGAATGTTTCTAGAGCACAATATTTAGAGGCTATCATTCTTTGTGCGGGGAATCTGGAATGCCTTAAGGGAGATGACATCTTGGAAGTCCATATTCGAAGCTAACCTTCCCCTTGTCAAGAATAAAGTACAACTCTAGGTTTGAGGTCGCCACGTGGAGAATATTCTTGGATGTTCGGTTAATGCATTAACGGTAGACCTTGCAGTATATTTTAATTGTTGATGATGAGTTAGATTACGGCAGTGAATGCCTGGGTATGATGGATATATTTCCAACTGATTTTAGCTTCATTTGAATGCAAAATTTGAAAAGGGCGTATGATTTGGAGGATCTTGAACCGTTGGATCCACCTTTGAAAAGAGATCCTGAGGTCTCTCTCCATTCTCGAGGTCTGTTGTGGAATGTGGTAGAAGGTTGGTTTACAAATAAACTTCATTTCACATCCCAACACACAAAAAGGAGGCTTAGTCTAAACGATCTACGAAATGATTTTTTTCCGGTGATATTTTCCGGGGACATTTATTTGAAATTCAGCGAGAAATTGTTAAATCTACATATTTGAGTGATTATTTCTGTATAATCCGAGTGACATAGTGATTTCGTGCAGATTTATGTCACCGGATTCCGACAAAAAAAATCATTTCGTAGAACAGATAGACAATGCCAAAAGGGAGAATGTGAAAGTGGAGGGTATGCATGGCTCAGTAACATCGATAGAACACACAACACATAATTCATGTAATATTTCAATCAGTGCATGCAGAGGCGAAGGAGAATCGGCTCCATTGAATGCTAATCAAAATAGACAAGTACATAGGCAGGGTAGATGTTGGAAAGCTCACAAGGAGCGTTGGCGAATGGTGGTTGGGGACGACATAGAGATTGGGGATATGCCAAATATGGTTGGAAAAACTAGGGTTGGATGCTTCTGCATGAAAATAGTCTCCCAGTGTTTGTAAGGAAGTGGTTGATGGGAAATTGGCAACCTCTTCTTGGGTATTGCCATGTTTTCCATGTGCTAGCTAGAGATTGGATCTCTTTTGGGTTCAAATCGCATGAAGATATGATGGAATCCTTCATTCATGTCTAGGGCTAGGGTTCATCCAGGTTAGTCCTAAAGGAATGGTCTATTTCCTTGGATCCAGTGTAGGATGTTCTCTCGCCAACCAAAATATGGGCTATATTACCAAATATTATGCTGGTCTTCTAGAAAGAAGAGATTTTAGTGGCTATGAAAAATAGTGTTGGTATATTCATTGGCTTAGATCCGGGATGGGAGACGAAGATTTACCAAAGATGGGATTGGTTACAAATTGAAGTTTATTTACGAGATGGGTTGCATGATGAAATCAAGCTTGTTTGGGGAAGCTTCTCAGTGAGCCAAAATATTGACTACTGGAGACTCCCTTTTAGATTCTTTGGATTTCATGTAGTGGGCCACTTCTAGGCGTAGTGCAATCAAACAACTACCCATTTCCCTCCTTTTCAAAAAATATGGAAAAGAAAGCAAGAGGTGGTGTCTACTAAATTGGACACGATGGAGGAAGAGGGAAACTTTCATTTTGGAGGCAAAAAACAACCACGACTCATCACTCCATGCAGTAACTCTCCCAACACCTCACGATATGGGAAATCAGGTAAGGATTCAAGTCTCATACTTCAAATTCAGTCTCTTTCTACTGATGTTTCTTCTTCCTCACAAAGAGTAAAAGACTTGGAGGTTCCTTGTCCCCCTGCTACGACACCCATTTACAAGTATCCCCTCCCTCAAAATGCGCTCTCCACTCTGTCTAACACTGTCTATGGGGTCATCAAAATCCTAATTCCTAGGGAGGCCTCTAATTCTGAGGGGCCCCTTATCCCAAACCCTCATCAACAGTCTCATCGCCCTTCTTCCTCCTCAGTGAATTTGAGTCAATTTAATGGAATAAAATCATAATATCTACTTAGATCCAAAGTTAAATTAGGGATTGATTTACAAGTAGTAGGAGATATGGGATTGGAAAAAGGATTAGGAGGGCATCCAGGAAGAAAATATCGAATATACCTTGCCCAAATTCAGGCTGCAAAAGAGATATGTAGTGGGAAACAACCAACCATCCCATGGGCCCTTATAGCAGGGAAGGCCCAAGACTGAGTGACTAAATGATTGTTCTCTCCTCCAATTATCGTGAAGTGAGGGGCACTCCAAAAATTTCTTCCCTCAGGTTCCTTTGCATTGTATTAAATCCTGACATAATATTGATACAAGAGACGATGTGTAGTAATTCCAAGTCAGAGGATAATTTTAGATCATGGCTTAAAGGTTGTTTTTTTTGTTCCTCAGATGTTGCTGGACTTTCAGGCGAACTCATAACAGCATGTAGTCCGAAGTTAAAGGTGATTGATTCCTGAGTATTTCCTTCTTGTATTCTTGTTCAAGTTAAGGATAAGGTGCTCAATTTCTCTCTCAAAATTTTTAATGTATATGGCCATTACACAAATAGGATCCCTTATTGGGAGAAACTAAGTGCCTTAGACTTTTTAAATTCTGGAGCTATGATACTAGGGGAGATTTAAACTTTACTATGTCACTCAAGGAAGTATGGGGTCAAAATCCTCGTCAAGACCCTCAAGAATAATTTTTCCTATAGTGGATGGAAAAGCATAATTTATTGGACTTGGTCCCTAAGAAGCTTTCTAATACTTGGAGTAGTGGGAGAAAAGGGGCGGGCTTGGTGGCCAAGCGATTAGATCGGTTTCTAATATCTGAAATTTTGATTGAGAACAAATGGGATATCAATTCAAGGGTGGAAATTGGGGGGATTTATGATCATATGCCCATAGTATTGGAAGTTTCCAAAGCAGGTCCGAAAATGTCAAGTCCCATGAACTTCAATCATGAATGGCTCAAAGAAGAGGATTATCGTAATTTCGGAATATGGTGGAAGAAACATGGCATCCTTTTTTAGAGGATGTGGGTCAAAATTTTATGCAACAATTCTCTGAAAATATAGTAAAAATAAGGAAAGCCATGATTTTGTGGGCCAAAGAATTCAAGAAAAAATGATGGCAACAATTGCAGAGGTGGAATCAAAACTCATCTATCTCCCTATTGAGCATGAGGTGGGAAATTTATCATAAGTGGAAAAACCCTCGATCAAGGAACTTATGATAAGGAAACAAGAACTATTTAGGATAGAGGAATCAAATTGGAGGCAAAAAAACAGGTCGGTTTGGATCCAAGAAGGTGACAATGACACTAAATACTTTCACAAATTTGTTAGTTTTTGCAGAATGACAAACTCTATATGGGAGATCAAGGGTGATCAAGGAAAAAATGTGACTATCTTCAAAGAGACAACCAATGCAGGTAAAAACAAATTCTCCAATTTACTCAAAGAATAAATGGGATGTCCTATCGCTGAGATCATGAAGGTTATAAATATTTTCCCCTCCTTTATCTCAGATGAAATGAATAACTCCTTCCAGGAAGAGATATCAGAGAAAGAAATCCTCCAAATCCTCTGATCCTTTCAAAAATGTAGAATCCTTGGGCCCGATGGCCTCACAATCGAATTTTACCTAGGATTTTACGAGCAGATAAAATGGGATTTGTTGAAAGTGGTAAACAAATCGAAAAGATTTGGTAAAGTGTGGGGATATTATAACTCCACTTTCCTATGCTTGATCCCAAAACAACAAGCCCCTCTTTCCTTCAAATAATTTCGTCCCATTTCATGTTGCAACCTAATCTACAAGCTCATAGCCAAGATCATAGCCAATCGATTGAAGCCTATCTTTAGTGGTTTCATATCAGAAGAGCGGTATGGTTTTCTCTATAACCGCCAAATTCATGATGTTATTTCTATCACACAAGAATTTATCCACTCTGTCAAGCTAAAAAAAATTCCCTCTTTTATTTTGAAGCTCGATTTATCAAAATTATATGACAAAGTGAGATGGACCTTCATCATGTTAGCTTTGATAAAGCTAGGAATGAATCTAGAATCGGTCAATTGGGTTATGGGGTGTATCGAATCTCCTTCCTTTTCTGTCCTAATTAATGGTGTTCCTTCCTCTCTTTTTTGATCCTGCCAGGGGCTTCGTCAAGGATTACCTCTCTCCCCCTTCTTTTTTTTAATCATTGTGGAAGGATTAAGTTTACTGATAAAAAAATGCACGACATGTAGGACTTCTCAAAGGCATAAACATATCAAAAACATTAATCCTTTCTCATTTACTCTTTGTTGATGACATAATTATTTTTGGTGCAGACTCATAATTCCAAGCAATGCAAAAAAAATTAGACCTCTTATGTACCTCTACAAGAATGCAAGTGAATAAGTAAAAGTCGGTTGTGTCGATCAGTGGAATACATGAAGAAGTGGAAACCCAATTGAAAGTGCATTTAACCTTTGCTCAACATCCTTTAGATGATGCAATAAAGTATCTTGGTTTTGTTTTAAGACCAAATGAATATTTATTCAATGATTGGTTGTGGCTATTCTCAAAAATACAAAAAAGAATCTCATTTTGGGCTCATCGATGGATCTCCAAGGGCGGGAGACTAGTTCTCTTGAATGTGGTACTGGGAAATGTTCCAATGTATTGAGATTCCATAGCAAAGATCCCAAAAGGAATATTACACAAAATAAGGAAACTATGTTTCTAGTTCTTATGGTCAGGAAATGTTGATAAGAGAAGTATCTCATTGGTTAAGTGGTCAAATATGGCCAGGCCCAAGGAGATGGGTGGGTGGGGTATTAAGAATATGGTTTGGTTATGTCAAGCATTAGCCATAAATCATGTGGATGTTGATTCACAATGAAATATTATGGGAAAAATTGATGATTTCAAAGTACATTCATGAGATGTCCATCATAGAATGGATCTGACAACCAAGGAAGAAAATCAGAACAACTCGATATGATGGAAGGAACTAATAGAAGTATTTCTACTGATTGGAGAACATTTGGTTTGGGACAGAGGCAATGGTAAACAAGTAAGGATCTGGGAAGACCCTTAGGTTGGCTCAGGAGAAGGATACATATTACCGGATGAATTGGTGAATGCAGTACACAATCAAGGAATATACTCTATAAAGGATGCAACTATTGGAGAATTAGATAGAATAGGAATAAGTGAGTGGAAAACGATCGAAATCTTAGAAATAGAAGAATAAAACATAGATCGATGGGGAGACTTCGTATGTTCTCTTAAGTCAAATTTTATTTCTTTGCAAGAGGATGAGGAAGAAACTTTTTTCTAGATAGGCGATGACAAAAGAGGAATATATTATGCTAAGTTGGGCTACATATTGCAGGCAGAGGAAGCTTTAACTAGCAAGACAAAATTGTGGTGGAGCTTCATTTCGGTCCAAAATACCCCTATCAAATAAAAAATTCTCCTATGGATGGAGATGGATAATAAAACATTAACTTGGGACAACGATTGGAAAAGAGGGTGGTGCGGCCCTAACATATGTTTGATGTGCAAAATAAATGTTGTATCGGTCCAACACCTATTTATAGATTGTCCCTATGCCCAACAAGTCTGGGTGGAGATCGAAAAAGAAGTAAAAATATAGAGGTTGCGACGAGAAGGAGAGCTATAAAGTTGGACAAAAAAGTGGAAGGAGGATGTTGAAGTCCATAGTTACATGTCAATTCCTTTTTTCTTTGTTTATTCTCTATGGTGGGCTATAAACAAGGGAATTTTTAAAAATAGTTTTATTCCATGTGAGGTGGTGGCAGGGTTGATAGTCAAATTGGCTGGGTAATACAAGGTCGAGATGAAACAAAAGAATTTCAGGAAACCTTCAATGACACAGATTGCAGACGAAATTTCCTGGGGGGTTCTTTGATGGGGTAATCCAGGGCCACCCTCCTTTATGTGGAGCAGGTGCAATTTTATTCATTTCAAATTCCCATTAATTCACAATTAGATATGTGATATGGAGAGGTTCAAAAAACAAAGCAGAGCTTGCATCTATTTGGGAATTATTGTTCCATGTTGATTTGCTTAAGTTGCGAAAGATACATGTCTTTGGAAAATCATAGGTGTTGGTTGACTAGATAAATGGGAAAGATGAGTTTCAGGTGAGATGTATTTGAACCATAATGAGTGTTCGTTAGATCTATCACTTCTTACTTCTTCTAGGGTTGAACCAGGTTTAGATTTGAATAGGTTTCCAACAAAACCATCGAAAACTATCATCCTTCCTGGTAAACTAGAAGGTAATGCTATGCACAGGGTGCACAACGCAGTCTCACCCAAGATAGCTCTATGGGTGACTGCACCCAAGTGTTTACAGTGTAGGAATGAGTGGGGATCTGGGAGTGTATTATATCTTTATTTATGCA
>SNQJ01S0011091.1:56088-66755 GCA_010110895.2 Picea sitchensis
AGTCCTTTGTCGCGTTTATTATTTGTATGATCATTTATATGTTGTAAACCTTTGATCCTACACACACATTAGCAATGTTTCCTAGACTAGCCAAGTCAGGAACATTACAATACTATATATAACTTGTCTCCAATGCACCAAGTTACTCGTTGGCATAATTAGCACTAACCTCTCCAATTAACTATGGGGAAGTTGACCCCAACTTCTCCGATTTACGTAAGCTTATCATAGAACTTTTTACAATCTCCCCGGATATACTCAAAGGCTCATCGCCAACCTTCCGATCAACTTGGTTGATGGCTATCAGAGCCTTTCATACTAACTTGGCCGATGGATTTCAAAGAATTTGACACTAACTCTTTTGATAGTCATCGAAGCAGTTCGTAAGAAATGCTTTAGTTTTGACTTTTGAGCATCTTTTTGGTACTAAGTTGATAGTCATCGAAGCAGTTCATAAGAAATGCTATAGTTTTGACTTTTGAGCATCTTTTTGGTACTAAGTCTCTTAGTTGAGCTCTTATCCTACTATATCTCTTAGTTGAGCTCTTATCCTACTATATCTCTTAGTTGAGCTCTTATCTTGAACATTTAGGATGGCTCCATATTGTGGAATTGCTACTAGCAATTTGAGCAAGGTTGGTGGTTTATTCTTACAAGGCCTCCAAAGCCTCCCTAGAATAAAAGTTTTTCCTTTTTGTGTAGAACTTAGGACTTGTTGAGGTTTCGTTCTATATGTGCGATTACTCAAATTTGATATTATTAGCTCTTATATGTGCTCCACCTTGGGTCACTACATTGAATCTGGGATCCCCAATCTCTACATCATTCTATGGTTATGAGCTTAGTAAATTTCCATTCCTCTATCTTTCCCTAGTCTCCCACAGGGCTAGTAAATCAATGCAAGCTTTAGTTGCATGACACGTAGCTCTAAAGTGGCCACACCTCAGTCTCCTTGGCTATGGAAAATCATGAGAGATATGTTGGTTTTTTTGCAATTGTATCACTCGATGGGACCTGAGAAAATGTCATGTCTACCACCTTTATATCCTCCTCCATGGCCTCTTCCATAACCTCCTTAGACTCCTCCTTCAACTTCTCTAGGATTAATCTCCTCTACTCAGAAAGGGATTATCTCAAACCACTCTACTAACACATAGAATGTCTAAAAATTCTTTATGGAATGGGTGTTCATTCTAAAAAAATCATAGAAAAGGGTTATTGGGGTAGATGTATACTTCTACAACATCAAGTAGAGGTGTGGGGGATGGTCGTATGCTCTACAAATTTCATAGCGTTTTCCAACCAAATTACCAGGTAAGCGGGTTAGTGGTGACATCGGGTTGGTTGTTGTAACCTCAACCTTAAGAGAGGGACAATCATTCATTGTTTACCCTTTTGTTTTGTATACAATGCACTACACTTTATCTCTCCTAGTCTTGGTGTAGTTCGACTTTTAATCTATTTTTTAGAGTTCTTAGTTGTGATTGGAATTAGACAAGCTCAACTATAAAGGTAGTTGCACGCATTGTTGCAATGCAAGATAGGGGCTTCTCTTGTCTATTCATTTATCCAATCAATCGTTGTTTCTTATGCAAAGACATTCCTCTGGGTTGTCCACTTATGTTGCATTGATGACTCTTTGGTTAGTGGTAGAAGTCCCTAGATGAACTACTCTTTATGTTGTATGTCATGAATTCAGTGTGAAATCTTGTTGATTAGGTCGTAAAAGTGTTGTTCACACTCTCAAGTGCTCTCGTCCACTCACTGTTTGTTCTATTTGGATTTCAACTTAGTGTCCTTCTTATGTTGGATATTCAATAAATGAACTTTATCCATTACATTAGTATCTGACATAAGAAGGACAATAAGTTGAAATCCATACATGACAACTAATATATAAATAATGAGTAAGATATGAGATATGATCAATACAATGCCATCTAAAGGTATACTTATATGTATTGACTAGTTATAACGATTGAGTGGCCATGTCCCTTAGTTAGGTCTTTCCTCTTAGTTAGATTGTCTTTTAGTTTTAATGTTATTATTGTTATTACTATTTGTTGTTTGTTTGTATATTTTATGTTCAACACATCGGTATCAAAATCAAGTATGATCCCAACCCTTGGCCACATTTTTAATCACAACCTGTTTGATTTGGTTTTTGACAAAACTTTATTTTTAGAGATGTTTTGACCTTGACCTTTGACCATAATCAATCTTTAGCCATTTTTCACTTGCAGTTGTTCATTACAAAAAAAAAAACATTCTTCTATCGCAACCCCATATGAAATTGTTGTCATTGTATATGTAATAAATATTAAAACTTCTAGTAAAAAAACATCAATAGCACAAGCTCATTGATTCATGGGTGAATGGTAGTTGACAACACTACTTTACTCATGTAATAGTTAAGATTTAGTTAACATAAGATGGGTGGCTATTGATTCATAAGTGAATGGTAGTTGACAACACTACTTTACTCGAGTAGTGGTTAAGACTTTGTTAACATAGGATGATGTAGCTATTGATTCATAGGTGAATGGTAGTTGACAACACTACTTTACTTAAGCAGTAGTTAAGATTTTGTTAATATAGAATGATGTAGCTATTGATTCATAGGTGAATGGTAGTTGCCAACACTACTTTACTTAAGTGGTAGTTGAGATTTTGCTAACATAGGATGATGTAGCTATTAATTTAGAACTGAATAATAGTTGACAATACTACTTTACTCAAGTATTAGTTAAGATTTTGTTAACATAGGATGATGTGGTTATGTATTCATAGATAAATGGTAATTGAAAACCCTACTTTATTCAAGTAAAATTAAGATTTTGTTTACACGAAATAATGTGGCAATATTAATATATCAATAGTGACCTTGCATATCCTTATTAGCAATTTGCAAAATGTTACAAACTCTCCTAGTGGTCAAATAAATTAAATAGAAATAAAAGGGTTGATTCACCGCCATACAAAACCCTCTCTAGAAGACATTTAATCAATTCCAAAGATTAAAGCCCCCTCTAGAAGCCATTTAATCAATCCCAAAGATTACGGTGGTCAAGGGTGCAAACGTTGTGGTATCTAATCAGCTACTAGTGGTGGGCATAGAAGCTTGGAAGAACCACCATTTGACCACGCCCTTCACAATCAAATTCTAAGTGACAATTGTGGGCCACCACTAAGTCGTCAACCATCGTGAACCTTACAAAAACGTGGTTCAAATCCTCACAATAATGTGAGGCTATTCATTTAATACGTAGCTCCACACGACTCCATAACAATGGCTACTCAATATTATTTTTTTTTCTTTTAAAGGTTTAACAAGTCATAAGGCATGTTGTGGGTATCTAGAAGATTTTGTTTTTCTTTTAAAGGTTTAAAAAGTCATAAGGTGTGTTGGGTATGTATTAATATCTTATATAACTTTATTAAAAGAAAACTATACTATAAGGTTATATTGTCTTATGTAGAGTCAAAGGGTCAAAAGTTAAAAGGATCATTAGACCCCTCACTCAATTCAAGCAATGTTATTACAAAACAAGTCATAAGGTGTGTTGGGTATGTATTAATATCTTATATAACTTTATTAAAAGAAAACTATACTATAAGGTTATATTGTCTTTTGTAGAGTCAAAGGGTCAAAAGTTAAAAGGATCATTAGACCCCTCACTCAATTCAAGCAATGTTATTACAAGGTCATAAAAGTGTACACTTCAAATAAAATTCCAAGTCTTGATTGAATAATTAAGACGTATCAAGGAAATCTTTCAAGCTAAAGCTCTAAAAGGAAGTCCGGGAAGAACGTTTCTCACTTGTGGTACCCTCTATTACACACCCATTATTGTTGAAAGAGTCCTTATAATAATAATGGTAATGTTGATGGAATTAGCAATAAGGTTATTATAGAAACTTCAAATAAATTTAGAAAATAAAGTCAATAACTTAACACAAGTGGTGGTAAATGAGAAGAAGGAACATGTAGCTCATGAATAGAAGAAAACAAAGTCCAATTTGCAATTAATTTACAACTAGAGGACCAAGACCTCATGATAAATCTTGAGAAGGAATTCAACAAGAACTTAGATTAACATGAAAAACAAAATTGGCCTAGGAACCTTAATCAGAGATTGCTTGAACAGATCAAAAGGTTAAAAGATAAAAACCTAGAGAATCAAGATCTTAAAAGTCAATTCGACAAGTTAGAAAATGATGAACTTTCATGCTTAAGGGATCATCGTATCAAAATATATTTACAAAAATTAATAAGTTAACAATGATAAGAAATCAAATTAGAAAAAGTTAGAGCAACTTACAAACAAGGAAGCATTGATCAGTAAAATGACAATGACCAATCTTGTTGAAATAAAGAAGCAATTATACATAAAAATCTAAGTCATCGAGAAAGGAACCAATACTAATCCAATTGACATCACAACTCAAAAAGATGCAAATCCAATAGAAGTAAAGATATTTAGAGATGTTGAAGTACAAATGATGGAAAATCCAAGTGTCCTTACTAATAAAAATACAATAATCAATAGAGAAACACATGTGTATGAAGAAGATATAATACCTTAAGAAAAATTTATTTCTTAAGAAACCTTAATCAGAGATTGTTTGAACAAATCAACAGGTTAAAAGATAAAAATACAGAGAATCAATATCTTAAAAGTAATTTCAACAAGTTATAAAATGCTGAACTTTCATGCTTAAGGGATCATTATATCAAATTTTATTTACACGAATGAAGAAGTTAAAGAATGATGAAAAAAATGCAATAGAAAAAGATAGAGCAAATTACCAACAAGGAAGCATTGAACAATATGTAAACACTGACCAATCTTGTTGAATTAGAGAATTCATTAGACATAAAAATCAAAACCATGGAGAAATGAACCAATACATATCCAATCGACATCACAACTCAAAAATATACAAATCTAGTGGAAGTAAGGATATCTTCAGATGTTGAAATACAAATGATGGAAAATCCAAGTTTCCTTACTAATAAAAATTCAATGATCAATAGAGAAATATATATGTATGAAGAAGACGTAATATGGAAAGTGAAACAAGAAAATAATACAAGTATGATAAGGAAAAATCATGTTACAAAGACATATTATCGACATCCTAATCACAAGAGCTTATACCTTAACCAACCGGTGTATTAGCATCGCTCTAAAAAATAATTTGACCTATATTTTGAACTATAAATTAATGCTAGTACAATTGGGTCTCAAAATTAAAGGTCACATTGGTAACCCTCTAAATGCACAGTACCACAAAGGATCAAATTCAAGGTGGTCAGACCCTTTTACAATTCAACAATTCTACTAAGAGCTTCAAAGATCATATTGCCTAGTGTCTACAACCATCACAACTTCAATAATGAAAGAGTTATGACAAGGCATTATAGGTCAGAACAAAAGACGTATCCTTTTCCATAAAATGAATTGAGGACAAAGCATCTTGAAGAGAGAAGCAATGTGATGAACAAAAAATATGTAAATAAACATTAAAAATAATAATATTAGAACCAAAAAACAATCTAACTAAGGGACGTGATCATTCAACCATCATGACTAATCAATACATATAAGCATACCCTCACATGGAATTATATCTATCAATCTATCTATCTCATTGTTTATTTTTATATTAATTGTCTTATATATATTTCAACTTATCAACATTCTTATGTTGGGTATTCAATGAACGAACTTTGTTCATTACATTTCTACGTCCATTGAACTTAGTCTTATCATTTCTCCCATGTAGGTTCTCACCCATTATACTTTCTTCATAATTCTAGAGTTTTTGTACATCTTCCATGATAACACTTTGGCTAGTCCAACTAAGAATAAGTCTCAATTTATCTACAACTCTATGGTGGCAACCTCAATAATTAGATTGGACAATAAGCACTGTGTATAACAACAATTTTGTTAGCTTAATAATGAAAATAAATTATCATCCTAGTAATTCTACTTACTCATGTCAATATTGGTCCAGTGTTGTAACCTCACTCTAATTTATTGACTAATAAAGGTCCAATGTTGCAACCTACTTTGATATACATTGTCATTCACTCTTCTTAACCATAATAGCCCCAGTGTTGCAACATGAGCTTTGATACCACTTTGTTATGTACCTATCTCATTTATCACCATATTGAGGAGGTGAGGTGTATTTCTTTTTTCCATCTTCATTAAACCCGATCTCTCAAGATTCTTTTCTTCACTACCCTTTGAAGAATTCCTTCATTGTGTGGGTTGAAAACCACACATAATGCCTTCTTAGGCTACACTAGTCCATTCTAGATTAAGATTCATTAACCACCTTCAATTGGAAATAACATCAGGGTCCTTGCTACATCTTAACTTGACATATTTGAAACAAGGCCTTTCGTCCCCGCTTTAATAAACCATGAACAAAACCCATCAAGTTGATTTAAATAATGGCCCATCAAACCATTTTGAAGGAAGACCTACTAGTAGTGTTGTTTTAAACTAAGCCAATAGAGTAAATTCAAAACCTCTCCTAATGGCCCCATTCAAACTATCCACTCCCGACTCCATTCAAATCATCACCCACGTGGCCATTGGCCCTGTTCAAAAATCAACCAACTAGATGCATTTAGAAAATCCCCATTGGGACTTTTCTTTTGAAGAAGGTCTTGTTGGGCCACTTCCAAAAAAATCCCTATCATTCAATTTCAATCAAAGTAGGCCCATATTTTGCCACATTTGAAAAATCCCTATCAAGCCTCTTTTGAAGAAAGCTCCATTTGGACACTTTTGAAAAGGCCCTATTAGGCCACTTTCAAAAAAGGTCCTTTGGGTCATCTTTGAAGAAGGACACGTCAAAAAGGAAAAAAGACCCATTGGGCCTATTTTGAAATAAGTCTGTTGGACCCATTCAAATATATTGCCCAACTTTTAAATGAAATTCCTCTTTCAAATAAACACCCCAGAATGGAAGAAAATGGGCCATCAACCTACTTCAAACAAAGCTCTAAAAAGATAAAGGATAATAGGCCTTCTTTAAGGAACACCCTGAAAAGGAAACAAAAGGCCATCAAGCCTTATCCAAACATGGCCCATAAGGTTGATTTCAAAGTTTTTACCCTGAAACAAAGGAACAAGGGGGCATTGGATCTCTTTCAAAATGCATATCAGTTTTGAGAGAAAGCCATGATTCCTAATCATTATCCTGATTCGAAAGAGGAAGCCCTACACTTGAAGGAAAAGGGTTAAATTTGAACTTCGCAAGGACCCTGATGTTGACCATGACAACATACATGAATATTTTAAATTATTCATGGCAATACAACTACAAATTCGAAATACTCAATGAAAGCTTGAATCCACTAGTCTTTACAACCTTTAGATTTCACCAGTGCATACAAAAAAATAATGCAATGAAGTAAGCATGCAGATACATCATTTAAAGAATGAAATCCACATCAAAGTTCATACATAAACACAATACATGCTTAATTTTAGAATGATAACATAAATTCAAAATAATATATGGAACACTTATCTTTTAACTGAAATGGTCCAAGAAACCAGTTGTGTGTGAGCAATTTTCCACCCAACCGTGGACCTCTATATTAATTTTCAAAATTGTATTTAAATATTTTGAGCATACCATGGTAAGTCTATTACATGGTGCATATAAAGCACAATTACCACAATTATATGCTTAGTCATTCACTAGTCAAGCCTCAACCTTGAGCTCGAAACTAAGAATCCATATAACATATTTACATCATTTAGATATGGGGTCATTTTATCAAAGCTCATATGGCTTGAACCACTTATTTACAATTCATACATAATTCAATCCAATACATCCAAAGAATCAAAATCAAGATATTACAAGTGTAAACTTGTTGGCATTAACTACACCCTTTGACTTGATAGAGGCATCTAGATGTTGGCATGTTTTATAGGCAGCGTATTCTTGTCATTGATGGCAAGTACAACAACGACGATGGCTTAAGTACAAGAAGAATGTGTCAGGCGGGCACCAGAAGTATTTTGGGAAGAAGCAACAGAGCAAGCTCGATAAGATCAGAAGAGATAGTGCAGAGTATACGTGTTTGTCATTGATGACAAAGATCACGACCAACAACGCAGGGATAATGGCATGGCAATGGCAAGTTCAACAAGTGATCGTTGGATCCCATTCAGAAGCATAAACTCCAGGAGTCAAGGAAGTAACTCACGACAGAAAATCGTGAAATGCGAAACCATGACTTAATCTCCATTTCAGAGTTTTAGATACCAGGAGTTGGAGGNCGAAATGCCGAAATCCCGAAACAGGCACATCAACAAAGACTCCATTTCGGAGTTTCGGATACCAGGAGTTGGAGGAGTCAAGAGTCGAGACTCTTCATCACAGGAGTCCCGAAGTTGTGAAATGTGAAACGCTGAAATCCCGAAACAGGCACAACGAAGGCTCGTGAATTTGTGAAATGATCCTGGCCGTTGAAGCCAGAGGACACATGGCGAAAGATTGGAATTTCACTAACTGAAAGGTCAAAGGAAGGAGTTCTCTAACCTCTCTAACTCGCGATATGCGAAATCGTGAAATAATCCTAGCCGTTGGATCGAGGATTGATCTAGATCGTTGATCAGACACAACGAAGGCCCGTGAANCATGATAAGATATGGACCATTGGGTCCATAGGACATGTGGCGAAAGATCGTCATCTTGCTGACTAGAAAGTCAAAGGAACGGGGTTCCCTAACCTCTCAAACTCGCGAGATGCGAAATCGCGAAACGCCAAAATGCGAAACGCCGAAATACCTTCAGATCATTTCGGGGTTCGTGACTTGGAGTGTCCAAACACTTCATCACAGAAATGCTGAAATGTGAAACACCAAAATACCTTCAGATCATTTTGGGGTTCGTGACTTGGAGTGTCGAAACACTTCATCACAGAAATGTTGAAACGTCGAAATGTGTTTTCGAATAAGGCTGTGGTCATAGCCAGTGGTCACATATGCGGAAGATGGAGGAAGGAGCTAGTGCAACCAAGCTCCATTTCAATGATCATGACTTGGAGTGTCGAGACCCTTCATCATAGGAATGTCGAAATGCGAAATTGCGAAAGCGCTTTCTGGATAAGTGCTTGGTCACCGCTGGTGGTCATATTGTCGAAGAGCTGTAGAGAAGAGCTCGAAGAGACAAGCTCCATTTCGGAGTTTGGTACATGGAGAGTCGACGCGACTCTTCACAAAATCCCCGAAACGCGAAATGTGAAATGCGTGTTCAGAATTAGCCCCTGGTCATAACCTATGGTCACATCGACGAAGGCTTAAGGGAGGAGCTAGCACGAAGCTAATCTCCATTTCAAAGATCGTGACTTGGAGAGTTGAGATGCCTCACAACAGGGATTGTCGAAATGTCGAAATGTCGAAATGTCGAAATGTCGAAATGAGAAATGACGAAATCAACGCGAGACCCTGTGCTTGTAATCCAACGGTGTTGGATACTTGGAAATCTGATCGAAGGGCTATTGTTTCTCTTCACAGTTAATCGATCAGTTAGCAGAACTGAATCATGACTCTTGGACGATTGGTGATTCAGTTGCTAACGCGTTTTCTTGGAGGTTCACAGTGTAATTGCTAGAAACGACTGATTGTTTCTGCCAGAGGACTCGAAGAGACTTCAGGGTGATCGCTAGAGAAGATGAAGAGTCTCGAGGCATATTCTAGTGGCATAAGACTGTTCATAGAGGCTATTGATAGATGTAAGATCATTGGAGCCTGGAACTGCAACAGAGGGAATGAGCTCAACTATGATAGAGAAGACGAAGAGTCTCGACTGTTGGAGAGGCTAAGGAATCTCAGCATAACACCCAGTGATGATGGATGCATGGGTTTAACCGCCAGAGAAGCTGAAGAGTTGCAATGATGATCAGGCAGAGCACTCGACATGGGGAGAGCATGCAGAATCATTGTGAATAGAGGATGCAGAAGATGCACATAGAGAATAAAAACGCAAAACAGAGAAGAGATTGGGTGTTGTTGAGAGTGATTCAGGTGTGTAGAAGGATGCAGAGTGCAACAACTGAAATGCACAGAAGAGGAATGGTGCATAGAAGGGACATGGTGCACAGAGCATAAAGCATAGCAGAAGCAAAGAACAAAGATGCATAACTGAGACAGTAAAAGAAGGTTGAGGTGCACTTGTAGAGAAAAACAGAAGATCAGAAAGAGAAAGAATATGCAGACAGAGAGACACTGATACAGGAGAGCATAGCAGCATATTAGAACAGTGATAAGCCTGGTAAGCCAACGAAAACTATTGAATCACTGTAATAAGTTTTAGTAGAAAATATTTATAATCAGGGTGGTAGGGAGGTGCTAGGGAGGATTGTTGTCCTCGGAGGTTCAAGTGGGTGCTTGAACACATGGAGTTGTAGCTTCCATCTGGTTGTAGCTAGAGAAACCAGGGTGGCAGGGTGGTGCAAGGGAGAACTGTTGTTCTCTGTTATACAGGTTGGTGCATGTGTGACTGGAAGTTGGTGCTTCCATACAGTTGGTGTTGGAACACTTAGGGAGTTGTTGCTTCCTTCTAGTGGGTGCTAGAGAAACCAGGGAGTTGGTGCTTCCTTCTAGTGGGTGCTAGAGAAACCAGGG
>SNQJ01S0011091.1:73329-88029 GCA_010110895.2 Picea sitchensis
CACTCTGATTCGTGACTTACATGTGCCTGAAATGTTGAATCAGCTTGACACTTGTCATTGCCTGATTGTGCCACGTGTCCTTTGCTAACGTGGTTTGCTGACGTGGTTTGTTGATGTGCATGTTTCGGGATTTCGGGGTTCTCTACTTCAAAGGTTAAAGTTCCTTTGATCTTTGATTTCTTGGTCTACGACACTCCGAAATGGAGTCTTTTTTGATGTGCCTGTTTCGGGATTTCGGCGTTTTGCATTTCGCAACTTCGGGACTCTTGTGATAAAGAGTCTCCACTCTTAACTCCTCCAACTCCCGGTATCCGAAACTCCGAAATGGAGTGGTTTCGCATTTCACGATTTCATCATTCTTTTCGTGAGTTTCCTTGACACCTCCAACTCCCGGTATCCGAAACTCCGAAATGGAGATTAAGTCGTTGTTTCGCATTTCACAATTTTCTATCGTGAGTTGCTTCCTTGACTCCTAGAGTTTACGCTTCTGAATGGGATCCAACAATCACTTGTTGAACTTGCCATTGCCATGCCATTATCCCTGTGTTGTTGGTCGTGATCTTTGCCATCAATGTCAAACATGCATACTCTTCACTATCTCTTCTGATCTTATCGAGCTTGCTCTGCTGCGTCTTCCCAAAATACTTCTCGTGCCCGCCTGGCACATTCTTCCTATACTTAAGCCATCGTCGTTGGTGTACTTGCCATCAATGACAAGAACACGCTGCCTGTAAAATATGCCAACATTCACTACTTCACTTTATCAAAGGGACTTGGGGAAGCTTCTATATATGAATTTAAATGGTCGTTTTCAGTTTATACCTCCTAACTCTACAACAATCACAACAATAGTATTAGCTTTAGAGTCATTTACTCATCAATCAAGAAAAAATTAATGAGATATTATAAACAAATTTGATTGAAGAGTTAAGAATTCAAATTTTATATTAATATGAAATGAAACAAAAGAATGGAAAACATTGGCCATCACCACATAACTGCTTCAGAAAATAGGGGCTGGTGAAGAACCAAAACAAAGGCTTTGAATATAAGAAAACACCATCAACCATCAAAAAAGAAATGAGGCATGTGGACGTTGAAAAATCCTAACATGAAGTATGGAAAAAACTCTAAAGAGGGTTGGTTAAGCCCAAGTTGTCAGTGCCATCAAAGATCCATGTAGAAATACAAATTTCAAGCTTCTCAAGAAAAGAGATTGATCCTCTAAAATGAGTCCTGACACATAAGGCTAGATGAGGTACTCATGTACAATCGACAAAAACATCATAAAATGAGTGTCCTTATGGACACCAATCCATCTCATCGGAGTTCATGGGTCACTAGTCGCTGCAACCATTGAGTCAAAATAGAAATGGTGCTCTATATGAGGCTCACTCTTAAAAATAGTTGATGTCTAACAAAAATGGTGAAGCATGAAGAATCACTAGAGGAAGAATTGCACAACATCCTCCCACAATGTTGAACTAAGTGGAAAAGATGATGGAAATGGATGTCACAACTGATGACTAAAGTATGGAGTACGAGCTAAAGGTGACAAAGATACAAAACAACTTAGAAAAAAATAGTCCAAAGTGGCGAGCTCCAAGAGACTACAAAACAAGGAAGTACATGGAGACAAATGCCTAGTTACACTCCTAAAACTATCTAGAAGGGTGGTACAAAATCCACTACTTAACGGTATGGAATGAGAGGTACTATAAATAACGATCATGGGTCCCAACAAACAAGGCCATGTTAGGTACCCATTTACAATGGAGGAGTCAATTATCTTAATTTATCAAGCTCTTGGAAAAACAAGAATCTCGAAGAGACTGTAATACCCTTGTTTTTCGTAGCTTGTAATTAATCATTACTTATTATTACCATGTTATAGCATGTGAACAATGCAAATGTATTATTGTTTAGATTGACAACAACTAACTATGGGGGTGAAGCCTTGAAGTATTGGCCATGATATCACTAGAGGAAAGAGTGAGAAAACCTATAGAGAGGGTTCATCATGCCAATTTGACACAATAATTGTTGTTGAAATATTTGATCTAGAATAATAAGCCTCATCCTGATCCCAAGGAAAAATCAATTTATGAGAAAGGACTGGTGGTTGAACAATCAACTACCCGAATGATTGGAAGCATGGAAGGTCTGGCTAAGGATACAAAAAATTGCCAGCCCAAAGTACCATAGAGTGTAGTTTCCTGCAGGCCCAAATTGACCCGAGTTCCTTCTAACAGAAGGAATAGGACAGGTCTAGAACCTTCATGGGGAGGAAAAAGGCGTGCAAGAATACACACAAAGACAGACAAAAAGGAGACCATTCCCATAGGGGGGTGTGCGACCTGGATATGATAAGAGAAGAAAAACACCAGAGAAAGAAGAGAGTGGGTGAGGCTCTCCAGTTCAAAGAATAACGAAAAGAATAAGTTGATCTCGTTATAGGAGAGAAAAAGAGGATGAATTCGGTGTCTAAGGAAGAGAATTGTTGAAAAGAATGCACAAGCACGTGCAATAGAAATATCAAAGAAATTGTGGAAGAGTTTTGCACTGGAGCATAGAAGACCCAAAGCCTAGACTGGAGCAAAAGAGGGTCGTGGGCTTGGTGTTGACTGGAAAGAAACTGACGCTAGAAGGAGAGGGCATCGAGGCACAATGTAGTTGTAAATGGGCTCTCTTGCACAGAGGGAATCCAGCTAGGAAGGCATTTTATAAACCTCGTGGAGGTCTTGAGCTCAATGGGGAAGAAGGGAGACTTCTACTGTTACCAGAGAGGCGGAGGAGAGTAACCTCCCTGATACCTTTCTTGATTTTGGAAGAGAAGCCAAAAAACTTAACCTAAGAAGAAGATCGTGAGCTTGATGCGGAGGGAGCACCTGATAAACTTCGGAGAGGATGTGACAGAGAGAGGATCTCTAAGAATTTGCAGAAGTTTCCCTAGAGATATCATGGATTGGCACGAGGGTGGCCAAAGTGCTAAGAGTGAATTCCTCTAAGCCTACGGTTGGGTGGAAAGGCGAACACCCATAGTCAGTTGGTTGGCTGCAACTTGTCATAATAAGTATTTCATATACCTTGTGCACTTGAACTGAAATGCAATGGTTGAATGTCTATATTGTGTCTAAATGTGCCTCGCGTGAAATTTATAGTAATAATGCTTATTGTTCTTCTGTAAAATGTTTCATTTGAATGGTTGTAATATGACAAGTTTTACCTCTATACTGGTTGGAAAATAATCAAAGGGATTGCTCAAAGGATCAACTTCACAATTCTAGAGTCGGGACAGATTCTACGAGACTGCTATAGTCCCGTTGATCCCTCAAAAATACTTTTCCCTGTTATAGAATGTGAGCTCTATGAATGCAAGGCGCTTCCTTCAAACTAGTCATCCAAGTGACCATGGACTTAAGTCCACAGACTTAACTAAATCTCGGATAAGATTTAAGAGTGTAGCCCTATGGGGCTTGTAAAGTCCCATATGACCAGGACCCTGGAACCCTGCGTTATGCTCCAAGGGAGCTAGTCCTTCTGAACTTCGGGACTTCGGAGGTCTAGAGCTCCAGGGTGAATGAACTTGCAATGTCCTTAATGCATCGAAGGCGACCTGTCGAACCGGTAACTTAACAATTGACCGACAGTTGGCGGTCATTTACTCGTTATCGTGGGATTCATCCCCTTTTTAAACCCCGATCAACTTCTCGGTCACAAGGTAATCTGAGTTGTCCATATAAGAACCTTTGGGATCCTTCCTGATCGTCAGATGCGAGCCATGGTCATTCAACGTTGACCCATTGTGGGAGAAAAAGGGTGTTAAACGGTTGGAATCCTCGAATGATGAACTCACGAAGTAATGCGAGTCATAGATCTAAGGATCCTTATTGACTGTTAGATCGAGTGTTAGTGCAAGGATAGAGTAAGAGGAAGGGAGGAAGGATAACAAGTGGTCATTCTACCTTATGACTCTTCCAATCGGTTACCCCTCGAGACCAAAATCTTAGGATCGCGAGAGAGCAGAGCCAAGATTCTCCATCAGTCGATGGATCAAAGAGAGATAAATACATGAGAGATGTGGGTTGTCGGATCGTTATTTGACACTCTAATGAAATCCCACTTCGGGAGTCTTAAAATGCAAAGTGTGGAGTTTTCCCGAAGGCCGAAGGCCGGAGTGACGTCAGCAACTGACTTGTCCAACGCACATGGTGGAAGTTCGACCGTGTAACCAAGCAGTCGCGTGTCATCTCGTGGCTAAGCCACATGTCCTGTCGACTCATCGTATATGGTATAGGGTTGGAGATATGGGTACCACGTGTCAAGGTGGTGCCATTGCCATGTATCTTCCAGATGGTAGATGCCAGTAGGGACACGTGTAAAAAACACCACCTACGTAAGAGGGACATGCACCGGGAGTCCGGGACTTCGAAACTTTGGGTGTTTGGAGTGCTAAGACGCAAGCTCCAAAAGGGCCGAAGGCTGGAGCCACATGGTAGGATTCCGGGGTTTAGTACTCCAGAGGATTTGCGAGTAAAGAAAGGGCATTCAGCGCCGGAACACTGAGGCGTCGAACGCTGAAATCCATTAAGCCTATGCGTTGAATGACGGAGAATATCATCCATTGGATTTAAAGGTGGATTGATCTCCATTTTAGATGAAGGAGTTTTAGGGAACTCCGGGGCTTCGGGGCTTCGGGTAATCCTTCAAACTTGTATAAGAAAGTTTAGGGTTCGAGGGCTCGGTATTCACGAAGACTGGGAGATATCCCCTGCAACCTCTCTTGTCATGGTCATGTCATCACTAGAGGACGAAGACCGAGGACATGTCATTTCCATGTAGGATGGTATGAATGAAGTGGATTCACGTGGCCTTTGACCAACGATACCCGAGAAGTTCAAGGAGCCATAACTTTGGACTCGGAACTCGATTTTGGACGAGTTTTTATTTGTTGGAAATCTCTTGGAGAGCATAAGGCAATGGTGCATGTCTTCAAGGAACTCAAAGAAACTATAGGAAGGTGAAAAAATTATACCCCATAACTTAAAAGGATACTTAAGGGGTTGGGTGTGTTACAACAACCAACAATTGGAAAAAGAGTGAAGTGCGCTTTTCAACACCTCAAACAAAACATAAAATGGAGGCTTCTTTGAAGAGTTAAGGAAAAAACTCTACTAATAACCTTCAAAATACAATAAATTGGCAAAAATAAATGCCAATGACCTCCAAAAACACAAACCATTGGCAAAGAAACCCTCCAAAAAAAACCATTAACGTCGAGGACTGAAGTTGGGCGGACAAGAAAATTGGTAGGATAAAGATTACTTGACGAAACTGGTTGGATATCCAAACTCATAGAAGAAAGATCAATCGATGAAGAAATTTTCGAAAGGCTTGACTTGGCCATGGAATCTACCGAGGAGCTCAAATGTGTGAGATTTGGTGTCGACATGGGAATCGAACCCGGAGAAGCAGTTGGGGTCGTGAAGGGAACATCCACAATCCCTTCACATTGGTTGATGGGTTGCATTCTAATTGAACATCAAAGGTCCACAATCGAAGAGATCATGTGTCTTGTGGAGTATGACAGTGTTTCCATCTAAATGGTTTTGGAAGTTCTAGGGACGGGTGGTTAACCAAGCCAAGCCTTCACAGCTTCGGGCAGATGACAAGTTCCTCACATTTTTCTCTCGTGAATGCAACCCTTATCCTACCCATTTCCTTCAATTCATCATTTTCTTTGAATCCCAATTCAAATCTGCATAGAAGTCTTCTAACTGGTATTAATACCGACCCTATTCAACATGGATTGTTGCTAGGATCTATGAAATGGAGAACAATCTATCCAAGATCTAATGGTGAAGAAAACTATGATGGGTTCCTTGATTTATCTTCATACACAATGTTGATTTTCTTTTAACCCTAGGTATGCTCTAATACCATGTTGAATTTTCTGATTTTTCATATCTGATAATTATTTCCTTATGATACGGTTATCATAGAATAATCACACATTGAAAATCTCAACTGAAAATAGTAAGTAAATATTATATATGAGATTATATGAGAAGATGGTGTATATGAGATATATCATATATATGAGGTATGAGATGATGTATTACAATTGAGGGCCCTGACATATGCACTTGGGCAGAGTGCCCTTTCATTAATGGACATGTCTTTTCCATTATTGCCTTTTCATTAATTAATCAATTATTAATTATTGATTATTGATTATTTATATTTATACATTTATTATAAATATATTATTTATATATTTATAATATTATATAAATATATATAGAATGTCTTCCCGATGCTGAAACATCAACACTCCCTCTCAGCAAGGGAGACATTTTGCATCATGCAAAGCTTGTCTATGAAGTATACAAACTTCTCCCTAGACTCATGACAAATGTTTGTTAGTCTTGGGAGATTTCTCTCTCCCACCTGAACCTGAGGGGGAACTCCCTCCAAAACTCTCCCTTTGATCCAACTGACTCTCTCTGATATTAGGCTCACTCTGGGTCCGCATGTGATAGCATCTAACATCTCGAGTCTTTATCACTCCTAGTCAAATCAACATGAGTAAGGAGAAAGACTACACCTAGGCCATTCACCATTGGCAAATCCCTGTGAGTGAATGTATCATTTTCCCTTGGTCAAATCAGCATGACCAATCTAGGAGAATGTCTTCCTGATGTTGAAACATCAACTAGCATTTATCATCTCGAGTCATTATCACTCCTAGTCAAATCAACATGACTAAGGAGAAAGACTACACCTGGGCCATTCACCACTAGCAAAGCCTTGTGAGTGAATGTATCATTTTCCCTTGGTCAAATCGACATGACAAGTCTGGGAGAATGTCTGCCCGATGTTGAAACATCAACTAGCATCTAGAATCTCGAGTCTTTATCACTCTTATTCAAATCAACATGACTAAGGAGATGACTACACTTGGGCCATTCACTACTAGCAAAGCCCTGTGAGTGAATGTATCATTTTCCCTTGGTCAAATTGACATGACCAATCTGGGAGAATGTATTTCCGCTGTTCAAACATCAAATAACATCTAACATCTCGAGTCTTTATCACTCTTAGTCAAATCAACATGACTAAGGAGTAATACTACACCTAGGCCATTCACCACTAGCAAATCCTCGTGAGTGAATGTATCATTTTCCCTTGGTCAAATCGACGTGACTAATATGGGAGAATGTATGCCCAATGCTGGAAAAAAAACTAGAATCAAGCATCTTGAGTCTTTATCATTCTTAGTCAAATCAACATGTCTAAGAAGAAAGACTACACTTGGACCATTCACCACTAGCAAAGCCACGTGAGTGAATGTATCATTTCCCTTGGTCAAATCGGCATGAAAAATATGGGAGAATGTATGCTCGATGTTGAAACATCAACTGAAATCTATCATCTCAAGTATTTATCAATCCTATTCAAATCAACATGACTAAGGAGAAATACTACACCTGGGCCATTCACCACTAGCAAAGCCCTATGAGTGAATGTATCATTCTTCGTTGGTCAAATCGACATTACCAAACTGGGAGAATGTATGAACGATGCTGCATATTGATCTTGTATATCCATTTGGAGGTCACCACTGACTTCCCCTCAGGTCTCGACTCAATCTCCTACACATCATTCTTCATGATGGATTGATACTCTTCCATCATGGCATCTCTGCAAACTTGTTGCCTTGTTGCCTCCTCATAATTGGAAGGTTTGAAATCAATGATGTGACTCATCAATTCCATATAAATAAAGAACCTTTGAGGTCGCTTTCTCTCCCTGAAAGTACCATTGAGAGCTGCATGCCCATTTTCATCCTGCAAAGTGTCACGAAGCCATGTTGTCCTCTTCCTAGTCACTGCAACATATCTAGGTAGATCCACTGATTTTGCTGGCTCTACTAACTCCTCCTGATAGTATGAAGGATGAACAACTGGGAAAGAGAGATTTCTACCCTTATCCTTTAAAGGCCCGTGCTCCTCGCTATTGATATCCATGTGAGACTCTCTGGACCTCACATCTTTAAGGTGGTCGTGCCCTGTAATTAGGAAAATCACGACCAAGGGGACTGTGATTGCTCTATGTGCATAGGCCGCTTATGACCATGATTGTGGTCGCTCTATGTGCACAAGCCTCTCGCAACCATGATTGTAGTCACTCTGTGAGCAGAGGCTACTCATGACCATCACTGCGGTCTCTTTGTGTGCACGTGCCGCTCACAACCACGACTATGGTTGCTCTATGTGCACAGGTCGCTTGTGACCACAACCATACAATTTGAAAAAAATAAAAGATTTGAAGTAGATCTATCAGATCTGGCACTGAAAGATTTTAACTAGCTTCGAAAAAGAATCTGAAAGCTTTGATACCATGTTTATTTTCTAATTTCAACCCTATGTATACTCTTATACAATGTTGAATTTTCTGATTTTCATATCTGATAATAATTTCCTTATGATATTGTTATCATAGAATAATTACACACTAAAAATATCAACTGAAAATACTAGTAAGTAAATATTATATATGAGATTATATGAGATGATGTTGTATATGAGATATATGATATATATGAGGTATGAGATGATGTATTACAATTGAAGGCCCTGACATATATACTTGGGCGGAGTGCCCTTTCATTATTGGACATGTTTTTTTTTCCATTATTGTCTTTTCATTAATTAATTTATTATTAATTATCAATTATTGATTATATATATTTATACATTATATTATAAATATATTATTGATTTTTATACATGATATTATAAATATATTATTTATATATTTATAATATAATATAAATATATATAGAATGTGTGGTCGATGTTAAAACATCAACACACAATAGATCGTACAGACCCAAATATTCTCTTGTTGCATTTCGAAAACAAAGATCTTAGGGCTCCACCAAACTAGATGGAAATACCCAGAGCCTTGAGAATTCCCACACTCAAAACTAGAGAAGCACAATTCATGTGGGAAAAAGAGAGCTTGTTTTGGACGAGATCATAAACTATGTGGAAATTTTGTTGCTGAACATTTCCAATTATTAATGTCGAACCTGAGGGCCCTGCATAAGTGAACGCAAGGAAAATTAAATCACATGTATCGGTTTGCACTCATATAAGTTATTCTTTTTGGGCAGAACATATCTCGCGTCTGCTTTAAAGTGAAAAACAATAATTGGAAATCAGGGAACAAACATTGGTGGCGAAGGTAGCTATGGCTAGGGACAATGATGCCTCGCCTCACCACCAATGAAAAAAAAAAAAGCGATAGAGAAGGCTCTATTCCCTATGCTTCGATACCATATTGTGAGTTGGGGATCAACCTAGATCATAAATTATCCTCATTAATAGATAATACTTTATTTATCTGAATTAATGCCAATTAATGAATGAATAAAATTACATGAGAGGGTCTGAGAGGGTCCTCAATTTATATAATTGAGGAGACCCAACAAATATCTAATAAGACTTATTTTAGTTGAGAGTCTACGTAAGTTTACAGTTCACACAGGTTGGATGTGTTGAAAAACACCAATGCCAACACTTCATAAATTATTATGGGTAATCTAAGTTGATGTTAAAACCATATTTTAAAATGTGTAGGATAGATGTTACCAAAAAATAATGTTGAATAGAATTGCAAGTCTTATGATCCAAATTTAGAACTGTTTTTTATTAATTAAGAGTTCAAGTATGGAAACATGTTAACAATCCAAAACCCATAGGAATTTAGCAGAAGTGGAATTATGCCCCCTTACAAATCACCACTAGCAAGGTTTTTTAGGTGTTTAGGTTTTCTCTATGCACGTTCATGTTGCTACATGTCAAGGTGTTGAGATTATATCAACAAAGGAAAGAGAGGTGAGGTTCTCTTTCAACCACATGTGCAAAAGATATATATGTCCACGGGTAATGTTAATGAAATAAAATAGTATTTTGTTTATTTTAATTAATTACCATAACATAATAAAACACCATAGATCCATCTTAACACTATATATTTTATCTTGCGAGAGATTTCTACTTGGGATTTTTTTAATCCCTCTTGGTGATGAATAGATATGGGGTTAAGATGGATCTATGCTACTCTTGTATTTCTGAAAATCTATGATGGTACATCAAAGTTCCAACAAGTTTCTTTCAATCTCCATAATTCACATATTGTGTATTTATGGTTTCTTGACCTTTACCCTTAGGTTTTATATCCCATCTTTCTTAATCTCTCTTAACCTTTGATGTGACACATTTTTTCCAAGAAAAAAAATCATTTTTATTTTAGATAAACAAAAACACAATACTCAGGTGCTCTAGGCACACTCCAAAAAATATCATCAAAAGATAGATCTCTTTACAATCTTTCCCTAAAGATCCATAAAAATCAATAACTTTCATAACATCACATATACGATATATCAGGTAAACATAGTATACTTTAACAAACCCATGTATTGACAAAATATAGGTTCAAAAGGTGTTCATAAATCATTAAAAGAAAATTGTTGTAAAACCAATGTTTAGCCATCTTGTACTTCTTCCAAGGAACCATAAAGCTTAGATAGATGAAGTACTTCCTTGAAGAGTTGATTGTAATATTTTTGTTCTCTCTCTATATATGAGTATAGATTGCCCCAGGAAACTAATTAGATATTTCCTTTAATTAATATGTTAGTGGAAGGAGAGAATTATTTTGAATTTGGAGACTTTCTTTCATCCAATTAATGACCATAGATGAATCACCCATGACCTGAAGCTTATCAAACACTCTATCCAAAGCTTATTTAAGTAAGTAAAACAAGGTCTTGAATTCCCCTTGATTATTTGTTCATCTTCTTGTATTACCTTTGACTTGAATTATATGTGTCTCTATAAGATATAGAATGAATCCAATCCCACAAATAGAATTCATACATGGACAAGCCCCATCAAAATATCCCCATGCTAAAGATATGTCCACTTGTATCTCTGATAGATTTCTCTATGGATTAACCTTTGGAATAACCTTATAATATGCAAATAAATCATCAAATTGGGAAATTACCTGAAATGTAGGCATCATATTTTCTTCAAACAAAATAGAGTTTCTAGCTATCCATATTCCCCATAAAACCAAATATCGAATTTCCCTGAAGCAATTTAGATCACACTAAGTAAACCAAACATTAAGATATCTATTTATGGATTCACATTTCCAATTATTCTAGATATCCAGAATATCCTCTACCTCAACCAAGGCTTTATGAGAAAACTAAAATGCAAGAACAAGTGTGAAGTGTTTTCCTCATTGCACCTGCAAATTAAATCAATGCTTGGACCTACACTATTCCTTTTCTGGAGGGCTTTCCATGTTAAAATTTTATTGTTCAATATGAGCCACATTAAAAACTTACACTTGGGAGGGGCCTTAAATTTCCAAATATTTTTCCACCGCCATTTGTTATCACCTAATCCTGGTCCAAAAAGAGCTAAGTAACCAAGAATAGGGGTATAATTCCCCCCTTCTCCATTCACATCCCATATTAATTCATTTGGGAAATTATTCAATATTATATGTGCCTTCTTCGATTCTACTAAAAAGTGATCCCACCTTTCGGCCAAATTTCCTCCAAGACCAAGATCAACTGCTTTCTCCATCCTTGAGACGACATGGATGTGTCATTTGGGTTGTCAATCAAATTAAGTGTACATATGCTAATTACATGTAGTTGTTGTATGATTTCATTAGGGAGGAATATGTCTCTACCACACCCCATTATTGTATATACCCTCACTCTTATTTGTGATCTATCTCCCACTCGCTATGCCAAACAAGAGCCTATGATTGGGAAGGCTAGTGTCATTTCCTTCGGTTGGATACATTAACTATAATAATAATTACCTTTCTAATCCATTCCAAGAGAGTCCCCAGAGAAATGTGTGTCTGTATAATAATCCTTTTCCATAGGCTCTCCTTTGTGATGCCATTCCATAATGATTTCGCTACCAGAGCTTTACCAAATAAATGAATGTTCTTTAGCCGCCAACCCCCTAAGGATTTTGGAGATGAAATCTTATGCCACTTAACCACATAATTCCCTTTATACTCACTACTTCCTTGTCATAGAAAATTAAAACAAAACTTTGTGATTTTTTCAAGAATACCTTTGGGTATATGAGCTAGGGTCTGTCAATATATTGGAATATATTCTAGCACTGACTTTATTAGAACCAATCTACCTCCCCTAGTGAGTGCACCAAAATGAGATGTGTTTTTCAATTTTAGATAGCAATAAGTACCAATATACCTTTCCATAGAAATTTGGCTTAAGAGTAAAGCCCAAATATTTAACTCATTGTGACATGTCTAAGTGTTGAAAAGGAAAACACCCTCCAATACCCAAATCTCGAATACCCTCCAAACCAACTATATAAACTACAGACTTATTCTCATTTATTTCCTTGCCTACATCCTTTTTGTAAAGCTATAAAATGTTCTTGAAACATTGACCCTCACTCTTTGATCCAAAATAGAATACTAGAACATCATCAATGAACAATAAGTGTTTCAATGCCTCAAATCCTATTTCTCACACTTTTGATTCTCTTTGTTCTCCTAGCTTCACTAATGGCTCTACTTAGTCCTTTTGCTATCAAAAGAAGAGATCAAGTGAGAGTGGGAAGCCCTATCTAATCCCCCTTGAATAATTAAAGAAATTTGATGTTGATCCATTAATAAACACTACAAAGGAGGCAGTAGTCACACATCCCATAATCAACTTGACCAAAGGAAGTCAGAACCCTATGAGAATTAAGAGTAAGTGAAGGTAAAACCATGAGACCCTATCATGATATGCCTTCGAAAGATTTAGCTTGATCACTATTACTGGAATATGTGAGGTTTTAATAGTGTGCAGTCGCTCTTGTGTTGATTCTATAGCCTCATGTATCCAACACCCTTCTAGGAAGCCAAACTGCTCAGGAGAGATTTCTTATTAGAGGATGGTCTTCAATCTCGCAACAATAACCTTGGAAATAATTTTGTAAATACAATTTCATAGGGAGATAGGCCTAAATCCTTCAAAAAGTATTAGTAAAATTGATTTTTGAGATGAGAGAAATACAAGTGGAATTAAAAGATACATACGCTCTCCCATAATTTCTCACTTCTTCAATGACTCTAAGAAGGTCCTCACCAAATAAGTAAAAAAAATCAATATATAATTCCACAGTCTAGCCATCTAGACCTAGAATTTTATCTTTTTTAAAGGAGTTATGAATATAAATAAGTTCATCCCTTGTGACTTCCCTATACATCCTCCTATTTTCCTCTTCTCCAACTAGTTAGGGGAAATAAGATGCCACCTTGAGAATTTCTTCAATGTTTGTTATGTCTGGTTCTTTGAACACCTCCTCAAAATGTTGCACTCCTAATTCAGCCAGATATTGAAAGGTGATGACCTTCTACCTTTCCCTACTTATTAGTTACCATTTTTTGTTAACATTATTTCTATGATTGGCAAACTTTTAAAAAAATTGGGTGTTTTGACCATCCCTTTCTATATGTTTTTTTCATACCCAGTCAGACACCTTTTCCTTAACTCTTTTCAAATCCTTGAAAAATTATTCAAAAGCAGTTCCCTTCTTTGAAGGATCATACCTCAACCAATTTACCTTCACAAAATATTGAAACTCCTCCTTGATATCCCATCCTAGATTAAACTTGAAAGGAGCTCTCGACTTTGGATCATTTTTATCCAATTCCAAAACAATGGGAAAGTGATCTAAGCATTTATTCGATACTACCCATGACTTGTACCTTTCCACCTTTGTAGAAAATCCCCATGGATCAGAAACCTATCAAACCTCTTTGAAATCAAATCTTCCCCTAATCTATTATTGCTCCAAGTTGGATTGAGCTTAATAGGCTCAATGTCCACAACACTTCTCTGATTAAATAAGTTATGAAAGAATCTGACTAATCTATCCACTCTAGCATTGGATCCCCATGCCTCTCAACTATTCAAAGTCAGATTTAAATCCCCTCCAATTATGAGATTTTCAACTTTAAAACACTCAAAAGAAAATATTGTTTCCTAGTATATTTGTTTACCTTCATAAGGTCCATACACATTTAGTAAAGTTAGATTCAAGCCCAATATTTTACTATATACCTCTGTGCAAAGACCTAAATAAACACTGAAAGAATTAATATGGGACACATTGTGATTCCAACTAGTAATCAAAAACCCTGATAACCCTTTTGAGCCTAAAGCAAGGAAGTCACATCCCTCCGAGGACTTTTTTAGTTCAAAAATTAACTAGTCTCCCTTTCCCATTGTCTCTTGTATCATCGTTATATCTTGTTTTTCTAACTCTACCAATCCCTTGAGGGATAGTCTCTTGGCCTACCCCCCCCCCCAGGCCTTTCATATTAACTGGAAGTAATTTCATTGGGACACCAAGGAGGGGTTAAATCCTACTCTAAGGGCTCCTGTATTCAACCTCTATTTACCTTGATTCACTTCTTTAATTTCTCTCTCCTAAGATAACTCCAAAGATGACTTCCTATCTACAATCATAGGTCTTAGGTATTTTGGGAAGTCTAAATCGAGACCACCAGAAGCTAGTAGAATTGGTGGGTCTGGTCCCCTATTTGGATGTTGGATATAATTCCCCCCCC
>SNQJ01S0011091.1:96857-122325 GCA_010110895.2 Picea sitchensis
GGCAGTCTAGTTCGACTTGATTGACTAGGTACTTCACCCAGTTCATCTGTATGTCTTCTACACACTTCCCCACAAGGTCAACGACAAATCCCGTGACCTGTGTGGGTAGGTTCTTGCGTACCACCTTTCCAGCTATTAACTGACATGCTAGGCACACTGCGCCATTATGGATGGAGGCTACCTTGTAGCCTCGCGTCCCCTTCTCGACATCATCGTATGTTTCCTTAATCTTCTGTGCTAGCGCACGATCTGTGGCCTTCCCTGGGTAGAACTCCTATGGGTCAGGTCCTTTCATACTCAACCCATCCTATGGATCAGCGTTGGTTCGACTATAATACAATGGTCTAGCCATAAATAGTCGCCATGGTAACACGACAGTAGCAGCTTGACACAAGCGTTGACATCTTGGTGTCTTCCGAAGTGTGGGATTTTCATGACGTTTAACAAGTTGGACTATGCGAGGTTCATCGTCCACAACTGAGGGATTATCTTTGAGATCTTTCCCTTTGTCCTGGTTAGGTATTTGTATGGGGCGAGCATGTTGTAGTTTTTGCGATCTCCAAGGTTGAAGTCACTGAACTTCAACGATGTGATCTTATCCTGCTATGCGCGAAATGCGTGTATCCCCTTCGGGAGGTATGTAGTGACCATGGTGTACAAGAAATATCTGGGTACACTATCACGACTTACCGTGCCTACTAGAGGCGGGATATAGTCGGGTAATATAGATGGGATAAAATTCACATTAGCTAGGTCATCCTTGTGTTTGGTTCACTTTTCTGTTGACGGTCGGGATGATCCGGCTCCGCGAGCAGTCAACGGAGAGGCTTACAGTCCTCTCGTCGATGATTCTTGTATACCTGCAGACATCGACATTGCTCTTTCGGTCATGAGGTCGATGAGAACTTCTGTGGAAATTTTCTTTGCCGTGCTGAACTCGTTCGACATACATGCTCGGGTTTGAAAATCTTAGGGTCAGAGAGTAATCTCTCAATGCAATGGGATAGGTTGCAAAAGCGCAATGATCACTGTGTGAAAATCAACTAATCTACAGGCTCAAATTCACGGTTAGCAAAAGTGTTCTCAGTCCATGCCGCGACGGGATAAATAGATACTTGGTAACAGATCTCTTGCAATGGGTAAGAAGCCTTCATTAACTCAGTTTTTTCCGTTACGGCGCGGTCCCAACGGTCTGGTGGCAAGTTGTCTAACCATTAATTCCTTTCTTCCTGTTCGGGGCGCCAATCGAAAGGTTATACTGTCTCTAACGGCTATATTTCTTCGCCATGGCAAAGTTCCATGTGACATTGTTCTGGTATTTCGACGAAGCTCCAATTTTGTAAATTTTCCTTCTGTGAAGTTCCCTCGGGAACCTTCTGTAACTTTTCAAGCTTAGCTTTCTTCTTACTTAGTTTTCTAGCCTTGTTTCCGGTAGCTTCCTCTCAGAATTCCTTTTTCCATTCTGATTTTTATCTTCTTTTGGCATAGTAACTTCACGTTGTTGAGACTCTCTCCTAGAAATCAAGGGTAATACTTCATGTGTATCTAGAATAGGTACTGCAATCTTCTATGGGTCTTCTAGTGTTCTTCCAGTTTCGACATTCCAGTATTTGGTTTTAAATAGCTTTGCTTGGTTCTCCTGTTCTTCAATCAAGTGTGCGATCCTCCTAGTCATGAAATATTTTATCTCTTGCTGCTTTTGTTCTAAGACTTCTTTTTCTTCCCTTCTGGCCTGATCTCTTTCAATCCAAGGTTTTTCGAGAAACATAGTAAATGGAGCGTTTTCTTCAATAAATTTAACAACTTCAAATTCTTCTTCTGTCGAAGTTTCCTTGGCACTCATAGATATTTGGGTAATCTTTCCACATAGGTTTATCATCTTTCCTTTGAATAGTCCTATTCCTCCTAATGAAGGAATCATAGTGGCTCCCCCAAATTTTCCCAAGTTCTTTATGTCATGATATTCACCTATGTTTCTTTATCCAAAACACAGTCAATGTCGAAGTCTCCTATTCTTTCTTCAATGCATTCTTTTTCTTTGAAGACCTCTGATAAACTGATATGTCAGTGATCATTCAGGGTTTCTTTCATCTGTAGCAATACTTTCTCTGATTCTTTCTAGGGTTCTGCCATAATCTCAGTTGTTTGACTTTGCTTGTGGTCTCCTTGTCTCATATTCATCCTTTCAAGCTGAGCAATTATTCTAGGGCAATCCAAAACTTCATGGTCCATAGCTTTGCAATAGAGGCAACTGGGTTTTCTACCAGGGCATTTCTTAGCCAGATGTACCAGTCTTATGCAACTGTAACAAATGGTTAATCGTCTCTTTCTCTTAAATGATCCCCAGCCTTTCCTGTACTATGCGCTAGGATCATAGTAGTTAACTTGCGAAAAATTCTTTCTAGGATCCTGCATCCATTTATTAGTCCAAACATTCTTTCTATACATAGGTATAACATATTTTTCACTATTCTTATCATATCTACTTAAATCACATTGTCTTTCGTCTGTCAGTGCCCTAGTTTTCAAGCTAGGATAAATCTTATCAAACATGCCTAGATCCATACTTTAGAAACAAAAATTTCCACAAATCTTACTTCTACAGAACACAAAGCTTCCAGATCTAAAACTTTTCATTGTTCTTACCTTTATCAAAGCACAAAGCGTTCATATCTTACCTCTTTTCTTCAAGTTGGACTTCTTTTCTTTAGGGTAGAGCTCCACAAACTAAGTAGAGTACTGCACACTAGAGCGACAGATATACACACAGAACTTTCACATTTTTAGGTCGGATCTTTGCACAAAGCTTCTTCTTTCTCAGTTCCCAACAATCACAGTTTCAGGTCCCAACAACGAAACCATTTGTTGGCAGAGGGGCAGACTCAGGGTTCAACACTACAACAACGCACCAACAAAACCCTAACTACCAGCCCTTTCGGAAACACCTATGAAGTAGATGAAGTCTCACCCAAGGTAGAGGTAGGGGTGGTTGCAGGACTCAGATGTCTGCAACCTTAGCTGGGACACATATCTATGATTCTAACACTTAACATAGCACTTAGCAGTAAACATTCATCAACATTTAGTTCTTAGTAACAACACAGACAAACCCTAATTACAGAGCATCACAATATTCAACCAGATCCACATCTAATAGCACTTAGCATAAAATGAACATATTAGATCTAACAGATTTAGGCACTAATCATACTCACATAGGTCAGATCTAACATTCATTCTCTTTTATAAGCACAAAGAAACATCAGTTCTATCTAACATTCATCTATATCATAGCAAGTTACACCTAAACACACCAACACATCGCACAAAGCAGAGCAACACATCATATACGTGGTTCACCCCCCCTGGGGCTACGTCCACCAACTCTTATTCTCTTCTATTATCTTCTGTTAATCAGTTACATGCACAGAGCCTCAAAAACTCTACTCCACATAGGACAAGAGATCTGCGCACACCTTTCCAGATCCTACTTCCCCAAGCTAGGTTACCGCACTAAGCCTTCTACAGTCACTTGCACTCAACTCTGCAAGCTTCACACAGTATGCACAGAGCACTTACAATCCTTCAATCACATAGATCGATCACTAACATTTAGCACATTGGCCAAACATTACATAGATTCCCCTCCTTACATTGCTTAGACATCTATTTATACTTTACAAAATAGGCCTAAACATGGGTAAACCCATGGGCCAACATCCCATACCCATTACATAATCCCAAACCCCAAAAAGGACCCAAAAAGGGGCCTAGATCCCGCGATATCTATTTCGTCTTACACTCCTCCTTTGACGGGCTGTCGAAGTCCCAAAATAGGTCAAACATGACCAAGGATCCTCAAACTTGGTCAAGGGCCAACATGAATTTCTCCTAAAATGATCAAAGGTTTTTAAATAAATAAAATGAAATATTTATTACACTTTCAAAGATTATAGCTTTGGAAGGAGGTCCATGAGACACATGCAAGAAGAAATTCGAAGCCATAGGGGAATTCAAAGAAAATGCAAGAAGGGAGAATACATATATATGTATGTGTGTGTGTGGGTGGGTGGGGAGCGGTGCGTGATTTAAATAAAATGCAAGAAGGAAGAAGGAGAAAATAAGAATAAAGTTGTTGAAAAGAAATTGAAGAAGGAAGGAAACAAATAAACAAGAAAAGGAGGAGCATAGGAAGGATCATGGAAAGTAAGAAGAAGACAATCCTCATCAAGAGGATAGGGCATGGATAATGAGGATAGATGATCAAAGGAAGGCATGGGAGATGCCTTCCTTTGATGCCTGAATGTTATATAGAAATGGAACACATCACATTCTATTTAGGTACTACATAGTAAGTGATGGATCTAAAATGGAACACATCACACTCTATTTAGGCACTACATAGTAAGTGATGGATCCATATCATGGGTAGTGGAAATTCCTTAGAAAGAGAACTAGGAAATTGTTTTCTACATTATCATGGAATACATATGTACATGAAATTTTGAAGGTCCAGAGTAATGATTAGAATCTTGGGGACAAGCCCCATAAACAATTTAAATTTGATGAGACAAACACGATATTAATAGCAAGCGTAAATCAACAAGGGACAAGCGTAAATCACTTTTGATAACATATAACTTTGACTTCATTTGAGTGGAGAGAAGAGTCTCTAGAATAGAGGTCTTGTATTTTTCAAAAGTATAACACAAAGCAGTTACCAAGACATAAGAGGATATGGAGCAATGGATAAAAGAAAAAGATTAAAAAAAACTAATCTTGTGTAGAAATTTTCTGAACTGGAGCAATTGATGCAAATTCAAAATTCCACATCTTTCATCGAGGTTTCCTGGATATTAAGCTTATGAATCTTCAACCTTAGGGATGCTATTAAATATAAATAAAATAACAATAACAACATACAATATTTCACCTCTTAACAACCCCAATTAATAAGGCAATTCAAGAGAAAATATACTAGAGTTTGCCAACAAGTTTCAAAACTATAGGACAATCTTATTATGCATAAAATATATCTAAAATTCACTTTATATAGTTATAATTATAGCAATAAATATACCATATCTTATTTAAGATTAATTTTAAACTCACTTAACAATTTAAACGTTAACTTATGTCAAATCAACAAGACATGCTAGTGTCGAAAATTACCAAACCATGAAGATAAAGATAGTTGAAAATCAAATCTACAATAAGACTTGGACATATAAAAATGTAACATCCCCAACCACCCCAGGCTGGGCCACATCACACAACCTCAACTTTTGTAGCTCTAAGTCAACCAAACTGTAACATCCCCAACATACTAATGAACAATGTTGCTCTAAAATTTCACTGCACATATTCAACTTTACACCCAAGTCTGCGCCATATCACCAGAAGTAATGTGCTCAACCCAAGCATGAGTCACGCCACACAACTTATAACAATGAAAGAAACTTAAATAAATGTATGCACCAACATATTGATCACACAACACAATGTGCACACAACCCTCTTGGCGTCATGTGCCTACTCTGATTTCCTTGTGCGTGGAATCTAATTCTTTGTCCGCACACACGAATTCCAGCCTCTTGATGCACACAAGATACAATCCTACGCACCCAACCACTCAATCCTCTTCTTGATGACTCATAACCAAAATCACAAGGTTAACTTAACAGGCAAGACTATCATCAACTGACACACTTATGCACAACTACAATACAAGCTATAAGTACCATACTTATGTAGAAATTCTTACTCCAACACCTAGGTACTATGTTATCTAGTGATTTCCTTACTGTAATCAGATTAGCAGCTCACAAAACAAAAATACACTGCTGAAATATTCAACTCAATATCATGCAACAAAAGCATAAACAAGGAAACCAAATCAAGCACACATAAACACCATAATTTTTGGGTAAATACCCTTGGAAAAACCTCAGAGATAAATCCAGTGTTGAGAATTATTTTATTATGCTAAAATCAGGGCTCCATTATAGGTATAATGGCCTACTGAGAGAAATACAACTGCAGACTAACCTGGCAAGGGATAACTTGTTGTACAATCAATTATGACACACTTTTCTAGGCCTCCATGACTGTCTCTTCCTTGACCCGCGGATATCCATGACCTACCCCACTATGGCCCATGGATGTCCATGACTATCTCAACTATGACCCACAGATGTGTATGAAAAAAATGTACGGAAAACTATGTACGTTCCAACACTCTCCTGTGGCTTCCTTATGTTAAAACCCACTTATGTATGCCTCTGTTCTCTCTTCTCCTTGACCTGTATGATCTCTATATCAAGGTCCTTCTTCACCTATCCAAGATCTTGAACCATGGTCCTTTGTAATCCAATACTCAATGTTGACTCCCTCAACACTTGTCAAGTAAAGTGTCTTTCTCCTTCACCCTATCCTTGCTTTTATAATCATGAGTTACAATCTATTTCTAATCTCAAAAGTGATCTATGGTTGAGATTGCTTCTCACACTCACTTTTAGATTTAGATTACATGTTGCATTCTAAGTATTTTAGCATTTCTCATAAATAACTCAATTAACTAATTACATAATTAATTAATAAAAGAAATTTACTTTAATAATTCCTTTACTAAAGTAAATTCAAGAGTAGAAGGCTTTGGACGATTTCCACACATCTAGACACATAGACCTGTGCGGAAATACCCATTTGATGCTACCACTAACATCAACACTCCCTCTTAGCGAGGAACGTATTATGCACCACTCCAAGTCTGTCCCTGAAGAATACAAACTTCGCTTTCTCAAAGGGCTTGGTTAGAATATCTATAACCTGCTCATCTGTGGAAATATACTGAAGCTTCACTGCTCTTTTCTGGATCTTATCCCAAATGAAGTGATATCTGATCTCAATATTCTTGGACCTATCATGGAATATTGGATTTCTGGAGAGTTTTATACAACTCTGATTATCGCAGTATATCACCCTAGGCTCCAACTCCTGACCAAATAAACCTGTAAGCAATTTTCGAAGACAAATGGCTTCACAACTAGCTTTACTCGCTGCCATATACTCTGCCTCTGTTGAACTAAGTGCCATAGAAGTCTGCTTCCTGCTGAACCAAGTGATCATTGTTGATCCCAAGTTAAAGAAACACCCCAAGGTGCTCTTCTATCTACTACACTACCATCCCAATCCGAGTTTGTATATCCATGCAACTCTACTCCATATCCTCCAAGATATCTCAATACATACTCCAATGTACCTCTCAAGTACATGAGCACATGCTTTGATGCAATCCAATGCACCTGCCTTGACTCTATGATGAACTGACCCAAGGTGTTCATAGAAAAAGAAATATCTAGTCTGGTGTTGACTAAATACATCAAGGACACTATTAGTTGCCTGCATATCCTAGGATCCACCAACTCTGAATCTGAGGTGTCAATCTTCTTCAGATTTGTAAGCATAGGTGTATCCATCAGTTTACAGTCCTCCATCTTGAATCTCCTCAAGATCTCTATTGCATACTTCACTTTTCCAAGGAAGATCGCTCCTTATACTTTCCATACCTCTAACCCCAAGAAATAATACATCATGCCAACGTCCTTACTATCAAACTCACTATCCAAATATGCTTTGCACCTTGCAATAAGATCCTCTGCACTTGTGAAAAATAAATCATCAACACACAAAATCAAGATGAGAGGATTCTCTCCAAAAAGTATGAATTACAAGTAAGGATCTGCCTCACTCTTGGTAAAACCCATACTTTGCAAGTATCCATAGATCTTGGAATACCACACCCTGGGTGCATGTTTGAGTCTGTACAAGGATTTCTTAAGACTACACACATGAGACTCGCTCCCATGTACCTAAAATCCCTCAGGTTTCTCTATGCATACTTCCTCCTCAATGATCTTGTTGAGGAACGTTGTTTTCACATCCATCTGATGTATCCTCCACTTCACAACTGAAGCAATAGAAATAACAGCTTGAATAGAAGCATATGTGGCGACTAGAGAAAATCTATCCTCATAGTCTACTCCCTCTTTCTCGAAGAACCCTCTCACCACAAACCTTGCCTTGAACTTCTCTATGCCACCATCTGCAACATGCTTGATCTTGTAGATCCACCTGGAACTCACAATTGACTTCACCTCTAGTCTCAACACTATGTCCCAACATCATTCCTCATAATAGAGGTGTACTTCTCGCCCATGGAATCTAATGTAGGAACATCATTGGCAAGCACGCGAAGTAGGACCAATCAGCGCATGGGAATCTTTTTGGAATCTCAATGCTGGCAGTCTCGACGAATATTTCGAGGCACGTCTAAACTCAACGATTTTGAGGCATGCATAAACTTAGCACCGAAAAAATCTTCGAAGCAAGCTTGAACGATTGCGAGCGAAGTGGGATTTCCACTCCTCTGGAATATGATTGTTCTAAGATAGTCGTTATGTTAGGTCTTTAGAGTAGACAAGTAGTCGAGGGGAACCCTAAGAACCCTCAAAGATAAATACAGGTTTTGTATGCCCAAACGAGGCTAGCTGCAAGTTAGTAGGATATTTCAGAGTTTCAGTTTTTGTTTTGATCATAGTTGTAGCCATTTTCATTTTTTTGAATATAACAGAGGAAAATTAACCCAATGCATGGTGTGGACATTGTTTGCAATTCCCTATTATTATGTTTTCATGAATGAATGATTGAATTCCATTATGAGTAGATGGAACTGTGAATGTTAGGATAAGTTTCAATTGTTTCTCTTTTGTTGAGTGGTGAAAGGTGTGCACACAGAACACAAGGAGTGTGTTGTCAGGATCTGTTTCGGTTCTGAAGCTTAGAAGAGATAACATGAAACTTCCCTTTGCAAGGAGTGCAAAGAGACTGGTGCAAGGCGTGCACAGTCATCCACAAGAATTCAAACCTTGCATAAAGATCTGGTGCAAGGAGTGCACGGATCCAAGATTCCACTAAGTGTCGAAGGGACTTTGTAAGAAGTTGAAGAAACCAACAAAAGGAGAACGCAAGGAGGGTGAGAGGAATTTCTCTTCGAGAAATCCTTCAGATATGAGTTATCGAAATCCCTAAAAAGCAAGGAGTGCACGGGAAGTCGAAGTCTTCACAAGACCAAGCTCAGGAGGAATAACAATTTTCATAAGTGTTAACGAGATCCAAGAGTCGAACTCGTCGGAGGAGCAAATGTTTTAAACCTTTGAACACTTAGAAAATATTCTAAGTTAGAGAAATCAGAAGCTCAGGAGGAGGAGTGACGTTGGTCGTTGGATCATAGCACCAAGATCAATAGCCGTCTGATTCAAGACAAGGTACACAAGCTATAATGCTTCATACACAGAGGAGAAAGAACCCACCAAGATTTGAGACTTGAAACTTCCGAAGTCCAGAGTTCCAGATTTTCGAAGTAAAATCTTCATAGTTCGATCATATGAAGCAGACTGAGCTGTCAAATCATCCGAGGTGAATGTCTGGAATTGGATCACTAAGGAGAATCTAAGTCATCAGATATTGTGAGCTCAGGAGGAATCAAGTTTAAACTATGAGATTCTCGAAGCGCAGAGTGTCGGAGAGCCTTCGATCTGTCGGACTTGTGAGCAGATCGCGAGCTCCGAGAAATTTTTCGTGGGATTTTTTAGTTTGATAATTGAGGTTGTCGAACTCCGAAGACCCGAAGTGAATATGAGCCATCAGATCTAGAGGACACGTGATGAAGATCTGTAAGCTCTGGGTAAAGTCCCAAAGCGATATCTAGCCGTTAGTTTCAGGGGAGACGTGGCATGAATCTATGTACTCCAGGAAAATACCCGAAGTAATCCTCAACCATTGATCCAGGGGAACATGCGTCAGTCGATCACAACCTTTGGTTAAAAGTCAATGGGGAAAGGGTGGAGTTTGATATTTGAAATCTTCGAATTTTGAAACCCGGAAGAGATCTCGACCATTGATGGAGAGAAGGGTATTAGGACTGTTGATATGGGTTGAAAGGTCAAACACCCAAGGAAGAAGCTGGACCGTTCATTGTGAGGATAGGTGTTTACAAATCACCCGCTCCGGAATATTGGAGTACGAAAGAAGGTGAGGTTTGAGGTTTCAAAACCTTGAATTCTGGAGAACCGTAGAGATCGCAGTCGTCGATCAAAGGGGACAAGTGTCAGTAGATCTTCCACTCTGAAAGATTTCTCTGCAAAGAAAACCAAGGTTTGAGATTCGAAAGTTTCGAATTCAGGAATTTCGAATCGATCACAGTTGTCGATCGAAGAAAGGGAGATATGAACCGTTGATTCCAGAGGATAGATCCTAGTCGTATGTTTGAAATCACTGTCAATATCATGATATCGAAGGTCATCTCGCATTGCGAGGATAGAAGTTGTGCAGACTTTAAAAACTCGAGGCCAGGCCGCAATCCATATTGTGGTTTCTCCAGGAGGACACGTGGGGGATCGAGGAGAATTGCGGGCCACAAATTAGTTTGACTTCAAAACTCTTGTGGCCGCACCCACAATCGCGTGGTCATCGTCGAAGGTCACATCGGAGGAGGGGCCAAGAGAAAAGGTGCTAATGCCCGATACTCCGATATTTTTGCAGAGTACGAAAGGGAAGGTCGTGGGTGTTGTGAATCCTGCACAGGAAGTTGAGAGGGCATGTGTCTAAAGCGGGACAAGACCAACAAGGTTTCAGGGAGTCGTTTGACTCCCGAATAGAATATCTTGTCCGAAAGGTTGCACAACCCTTAGGAAAGAAGGGGATCTGCATCAAGTGGTATCAGAGCCGAAGTGTTTCTTGCAGACATCAGGCAAAGGAGAGGAGACAGAAGAACTCGAAGTTGTACTCTATGTGTGACAGACAGTCAACACAATGCCACCAAGGAGACGAGAGGAACCACCTTTATCCAATCGATTTGTAGAAATGGAGATGCGAGAACTTCATCCGATATTAGACGTGATGGAGGCAGCACAGAGGAGAGAACCTGATGATGGAGACATCAACGATGCAGAGAGCGAAGAAGTAGAAGCCGAAAAAGCTGCAGGAGAGGAGGTTGTCGAAGAACACTTGCTGAAAGCAGTATATAGATTGGGAGGTAGAGCCAAGATAGAGGTCCCAATGTATGAAGGCAATTTAGATGCTGAAGAGCTGCTAGATTGGGTGAAATCCATGGACAAATATTTCGACTATGAAGAGGTCGATGAAGAAAAAAAGGTGAAACAGGTTGTCACTAGGCTGAAAGGACATGCAATGCTGTGGTGGGATGAACTGTAGGCTGAGAGGAGAAGCAAAGGCAAGCAAAAGATAAATAATTGGGACAAAATGGCAGCCAAGATGAAGGCTAAGTTCATGCCCAACTATTATCAGATCAATCTGTTCAGGAATATGCAGAACCTGAGACAGAAGGGGATGACAATTAAGGAGTACACAGGGGAATTTTACAGGCTGAACATCAGAACTTGATAAAGGGAGAGAGATGAAGAAAACGTTGCCAGATATATGGCCTGAGATATGAAATCCAGGATGAGCTCAACATGATGTCAGTAAGGACAGTGGAGGATGCTTATCAGTTTTCACTAAAGGAAGAGGAGAAGTTGGCCAGAAAACAAAGCCAGCAAGGAAGAGGCAAAATCCCAACCCCAAACAAAAGCAAGGGAGTTACCCATGACAAGGCACATAAGTCTAAGGACGAGGATGAGAAACCACACAGTCACTCAGAAAGAGGAGGAATTTCCCGAGGAAGATAGGGTGGTGGAAGAATTTCTTCTAGAGGAAGATGAAGAAGAGAAGGAGGAGAAGTGACATGTTATGCTTGTGGAAAGACAGAGCACATGTCTTGGGAATGTACTGAGAAAAAGAAAGAAGGAGGAGGTGAATCTCACATTTCAGAAGCAGAGAGAGGGAATGTTGAAGCCAAAGGAGCAGAGGATAGAAGTTCCCTAATGTTGAGGAAGGTTCTCTTAAAACCATAGGCAAAATTTGAAAATCCAGTGCAGAGGAATAGTCTCTTCAAGACAACTTGCAAGACTAAATACAAAGTATGCAAGGTGATAATTGACAGTGGGAGCATTGATAACTTAGTATCCACAGAGATGGTGGAGAAATTGGAGCTTGAGACAACTACACATTTGAATCCATACAAAGTCTCATGGTTGCAGAAAGGACACTAGGTAATGTTTACTAAACAATGCTTGGTTGAATTTAAGATAGGAGGATATAGAGATGAACTTCTATTTGATTTAATTCCCATGGATGTATGCCATATTTTGTTGGGAAGACCATGGAAATTTGACAGGAATGTCATTCATGATGGGAGGAAGAATACATACACCTTAGAGAAGAATGGTAGAATAAACATGTTGTTTCCAATAGAGGAGAAGAAAGAGAAAGAGGAAGCCAGCACAAGCATACTTCTCATGAGCGGGAAGGAACTGTTGAAAGAAGCCAAGAAAGAACATGAGATGCAGTTTGTTGTGGTGAGGAAACCTAGATTTATCCTTACAAGTACTTCGATGGATGATTTTCCTGAAGAAGTTCAGGAATTGTTGGATAATTTTGTTGACATAGTGGTGGATGAGATGCCTAAGTCATTACCACCCATCAGAAGTATCAACCACCATATTGATTTGATACCAGGAGCAAGTCCGTCGAACAAAGAAGCATATAGATTGACACCTCGAGAGAATGAGGAAGTGAAGAACCAAGTCCAGGAACTGTTAGACAAGGCTTTGATCAGAGAGAGCTTGAGTCAATGCGCAGTACCAACTATGTTGAGTCCAAAGAAAGATGGAGGATGGAGAATGTGTATAGAATCAAGAGCCATTAACAAGATCATCATCAAGTATAGATTTCCTTTACCAAGAATGGATGATTTAATGGATTGTTTAAGTGGAGCAAATTTCTTTTCTAAAATAGATTTGAAAAGTGGATATCACCAGATTAGAATGAGACAAGGTGATGAATGGAAGATAACCTTTAAGACAAATGAAGGTTTGTATGAGTGGCTTGTTATGCCATTTGGCTTAACAAATGCCCCGAGTAATTTTATGAGGTTGATGAATGAAATACTGAAAGATTTCATTGGAAAGTTTGTGGATGTATATCTTAATGATATATTGATCTTTAGCAGGACTAAAGAGGAGCATTTGAGGTACTTGACACTAGTGATGAGGAGACTACAGTAGGAGAAGTTGTTGATAAATCTTAAGAAGTCCTCTTTTATGAAGACATAACTCATTTACTTGGGTTTTGTGATCTCTTCTAATGAACTGAAGATGGATCCAGAGAAGGTGAAAGCAATCAAAGAATGGTCGTCACCGAAGAGTATGTTTTAGGTAAGGAGATTCCATGGATTAGAAAGCTTCTATAGGAAGTTCATCAGAGACTTGAGTGGAATTTGTGTGCCAATGATGGATACAGTGAAGAAGAAGCACAAGTATTTTAAATGGATAGAGGAGGCCGAGAAGAGATTCAATATACTGAAGGGGAAAATAACAGAATGACCAATTCTGGTCTTGCCTAATTTTGAAAAGACATTTCAAGTGAGATGTTATGCAAGTGGAGTTGCAATTGGAGCAGTTTTGAGCTAGGACAATAGACCTTTTGCCTATTTCAGTGAGAAGCTGAATGTGACCAAGAGAAAATACTCCACGTATGATAAGGAGTTTTATGCCATAATTCAATCCTTGAAGAAGTGGAGACACTACCTTGTCCCACAATAATTTGTCTTGTATAGAGATAACCAGTCTTTACAATTCATAACCAGATACAAAAAATTGAATCAGAGGCATGCAAAATGGGTTGAGTTTATGCAGAATTTTACTTTCGCCATAAAACATATTGTTGGGAATGCTAACAAAGTTGTTTATGCATTAAGCAGGAGATGTTTGATTCTACAGGAATTTCAGGTGAAGACCTTGGGGTTTGAACACCTTAAGGACATGTATAGTGATGATACAAATTTCAAGGAAGCATATGAAGCATGTGAAAATACTATGTTGAGAGACAGAAGCTAGTGGATAGAGTACATGACTCAAGAGGGATTGTTGTTCAAGGGAAATAAATTGTGCATACCAAAATGATCAATGAGGGATAACCTTTTGAAGGAAAATCACAGTGGAGGATTGGTTGGACATTTCAGCCATGATAAAACATTTGCACAATTGATCAATTCATACTATTGGCCAGGTATGAGAACAAAAGTGATAAATTTTGTGAACAGATGTAGAATCTGCCAACATGGAAAAGGAAAAAGACAAAACACTGGATTGTATCAACCATTTCCAATGCCAGAGAGGCCTTGGGATGAAATAAGCATGGATTTTGTGTTGGGACTGCCAAGAACACAAAAAGGATTTGATTCCATATTTGTGGTGGTGGATAGATTTTCAAAGATGGCACACTTTATCCCATACCAGAAGACCGGTGATGCAAGCAAATTTGTCTTTCAAGGAAGTTGTGAGACTTCATGACCTACCCAAAATCATTGTCTCAGACAGAGACACAAAATTTGTTGGTCACTTTTGGAGAACATTGTGGAAGACATTGGGGACAACTTTTTCCTTCAGCTCAACTTATCACCCTCGGACAGATGGGCATACTAAGGTGGTAAACAAAAGTTTGGGAAACTTGTTGAGGATTCTAGTTACTGAACACCATAATCAGTGGGATCAGATTCTGCCACAAGCAGAATTTGCATAGAATGATTCACCAAACAAGAGCACTAGAAAGATCCCATTCCAAATATTGTATGGAATGCAACCCAGGGGAGTATCTGAGTTGAGAGACTTGGAACATAGTGAGATCAGGAGCACTGGAGCAGAAGATTTTGCGGCAGAAATGCAGAAGCTCCATAGCCAGATCAGAGGACAATTGCAGACTTCTAACCAGGTGTACAAGCACGAAGCTTATCAACATCGTAGAGAACTTCAATTTGAAGTGGGAGATCAAGTTATGGCACATCTCAGGAAAGAAAGGTTCCCTAGAGGAAGATATAACAAGTTAAAAATGAAGAAGATAGGACCATATAATATCTTGAGGAAGTTTGATGCAAACGCCTATGAGATTGAGCTGCCAGATGATGCGGGCATATCGCCCATATTCAATGTTTCAGATCTGTATCCTTACAAGAAAGATGATACAGATGGATCAAAAGATCAAGAGGAGGTCCAGTGGGAGAAACAATTGCCTATAGCAGAAAAACCATAGATGGAGAAGATTGTTGATCAGAGGATTGGAAAGAAGACCAGAAGGAAGACCTATTTTGAATATCTGGTCAAGTGGAAGGGAAACCCAATAGAAGATGCTAGTTAGGAAAATGAAGAGGCTATCCAAAAGCATGGAAATTCGGTGTAGGAGATCATGGACATGAGTCCATGAATTTTTGTCAAGAGGAGTATGATGCAGGAGCATTGTTCGCAAGCACGCAAAGTAGGACCTCTCAACGCATGGGAATCTTTCTAGAATCTCAACGCTGGAAGTCTCAAAGAATATTTTGAGCCACGTATGAACTCAGTGATTTTGAAGCACACCTGAACTCAGTGCTGGAAAAATCTTTGAAGCACACTTGAACGATTGTGAGCGAAGTGGGAGTTTCCACTCTTGCTCTGGAATATGACTGATCTAAGATAGTCATTACATTAGGTTTTTGGAGTAGACAAGTAGTCGTGGGGAACCCTAAGAAGCCTCGGAGAGGTTTTGTACGCCCAAATGAGGCTAGCTACAAGTTAGTAGGATATTTCTGAGTTTCAGTTTTTGTTTTGATCATAGTTGTAGCCATTTTCATTTTTTTGAATATAACAGAGGAAAATTGACCCAATGCATGGTGTGAACATTGTTTGCAATTCCCTGTTATTGTGTTTTAATGAATGAATGAATGAATGAATTTCATTATGAGTAGATGGAACTGTGAATGTTAGGATAAGTTTCAATTATTTCTATTCTCTCGAGTGGTGCAAGGTGTGCACACAGAACGCAAGGAGTGCGTTGTCGGGATCTGTTTCGGTTTCGAATCTCATAAGAGATAGCACAAAACTTCCATTTGAAAGGAGTTCAAAGAGACTGGTGCAAGGCGTGCACAGTTGTCCGCAAGAATTCAAACCTTGCGTAAATAGCTGGTGCAAGGAGTGCACAGATCTGAGATTTGACTAAGTTTCAAAGGTACTTTGTAAGAAGTCGAAGAACTAACAAAAGGAGAACGCCAAGAGGTCGAGAGGAATTTCTCTTCGAGAAATCCTTCGGATCTGAGTTATCAAAAATTCTAAAACGCAAGGAGTGCGCAGGAAGTAGAAGTCTTCACAAGACCAAGCTCAGGAGGAATAACACTTTTCATAAGTGTTAATAAGATCCAAGAGTCGGAATCGTCGAAGGAGTAAAGGTTCAAAACCTTTGAACACTTAGAAAATATTCTAAGTCAGAGAAATCGAAATCTCGGGAGGAGGAGCGACGTTGGTCGTTGGATCACAGCGCCAGGATCAATAGCCCTCTGATTCAAGACAAGGTACATGATCTTTAACGCTTCGTCCACAGAGGAGAAAGAACCCACCAAGATTTGAGACTTGAAACTTCCGAAGTCCGGAGTTTCGGATTTCCGAAGTAAAATCTCCATCGTTCGATCATCTGAGGTGAATGTCTGGTGTTTGATCACCAAGGAGAATCTGAGCCGCCGGATATCGCGAGCTCAGGAGGAATCAAGTTTGAACTCTAAGATTATCGAAGCGTGGAGTGTCGAAGAGCTGAAGAGCTCAGAGTCGTCGATCTGTCGAACTTGTGAGCATTTTGCAAGCTCTGAGAAATTTGTTGTGGGATTTTTCAGTTTGATAATTGAGGTCACCAAAATCCAAAGACCTGAAGTGAATTTGAGTCATCGGATCTAAAGGAGATGTGGCAAAGATCTGTGAGCTCCGGGTAAAGTCCCGAAGCGATCTCTAGCTGTCAGATTCAGGGGAGACATGGCATGAATCCATGTACTCCCAGAAAAGACTCGAAGTAATCCTCAACCATTGATCCAGGGGAACACGCGTTATTCAATCACAACCTTCGGATAAAAGTAATTGGGGAAAGGGTGGAGTTTAAGATTTGAAATATCTAAAGTCTGAAACCTGGAGGAGATTTCAACCGTTGATCGAGAGAAGGGTCTCAGGACCGTTGATCTGGGTTGAAAGGTCAAAAACCCAAGGCAAAATTTGGACCGTTGATTGTGAGGAAAGGTGTCTACAGATCACCCACTCTGGAAGATTGGAGTACGGAAGAAGGTGAGGTTTGAGGTTTGAAACCCCCAAAGTTTGGAGAACCGCAGAGATTGCGTTTGTTGATTGAAGGGGACAAGTGTCATCAGATCTTCCGCTCTGGAAGATTGCTCTGCAAAGGAAACCAAGGTTTGAGATTCAAAAGTTCTAAAGTCTGGAATTACGAATTGATCACAGCCATCGATCGAAGAAAGAGGGATCTGAATTGTTGATTCCAGAGGATAGATCTCAGTCATGTATTTGAAAGAACCGTCAAGATCATGAGATCGATGGTCATCTCGCATTGTGGGGACATAAGTTATGTAGACTTTAAAAATTCGAGGGCGGACCGCAATCCATATCGTGGTTTTGCAAGGAGGATACGTGGAGGCTCAAGGAGAATTGCAGGCCCAAAAGTAGTTTGACTTCAAACCGCTTGTGGTCGTTCCTACAATTGTGTGGTCATTGCACAAGGTCACATTGGAGGAGGGGCCGCGAGAAAAGGCGCTAACACCTGATACTCTGATATGTTTGCAGAGCATGAAACAGAAGGTTGCGGGTGCTGTGAATCTTGCGTAGGAAGTTGAGAGGGCTTGTGTCTAAAGCGGGATGAGACCAACAATGTTTCAGAGAGTCGTTCAACTCCTGAATAGAATATCTTGACCGAGAGGTCATGCGACCCTTAAGAGAGAAGGGGGTCTGCATCAAGTGGTATCAAAGCCAAAGTTTTTCTTGCAGACAGTAGGAAAAGGAGAGGAGATAGAAGAACTCGAAGTTGTACTCTATGTGTGACAGACAATCAACACAATGCCACCAAGGAGATGAGTGGAACCACCTTTAGCCAATCGAGCTATAGAAAGGGAGATGCGAGAACTTCGTGCAAGATTAGAGGCGATGGAGGCAGTGCAGAGGAGAGCACATGATGCTAGAGACATCAGTGATGCAGAGAGAGAAGAAGTAGAAGCCGAAGAAGCTACAGGAGAGGAGGTTGTCGAAGAACGCTTGATGAGAGCAATTTCTAGATTGGGAGGCAGAGCCAAGATAGAGGTCCCAATGTATGAAGGCAATTTAGATGCTGAAGAGCTACTAGATTGGGTGAGATCCATGGAAAAACATTTCGACTATGAAGAGGTCGATGAAGATAAAAAGGTGAAAAAGGTTGTCACCTGGCTAAAAGAACATGCAGCGTTGTGGTGGGATGAACTGCAGGCTGAGATGAGAAGCAAAGGCAAGTAGAAGATAAAGAATTGGGATAGAATGGTAGCCAAGATGAAGGCTAAGTTCATGCCCAAATATTATTAGATCAATCTGTTCATGAATATGCAGAACCCAAGACAGAAGGGGATGACAGTTAAAGAGTACACAGAGGAGTTCTACAAGCTGAACATCAGAACTGGACAAAGGGATAGAGATGAAGAAAAAGTTGTCAGATATATAAATGACATGAGATATGAAATCCAAGATGAGCTCAACATTATGTCAGTAAGGACAGTGGAGGATGCTTATCAGTTTGCACTGAAGGAAGAGGATAAGTTGGCCAGAAAACAAAGCCAACAAGGAAGAAGAAAAATCCCAGCCCCAAACAAAAGCAAGGGAGTTACCCATGACAAGGCACATAAGTATAAGGACAAGGCTGAGAAACCACACATTGATTCAGAAAGAGGAGGAAGTTCTCGAGGAAGGCAGGGTGGTGGAAGAAGTTCTTCTAGAAGAAGAGGAAGAAGAGGAGGAGGAGACGTAAGATGTTATGACTGTGGAAAGACAAGGCACATGTATTAGGATTGTCCCGAGAAAAAGAAAAAAGGAGGAGGTGAAGCTCACATTTCAGAAGCGCAGAGAGGGAATGTTGAAGCAAAAGGAGCATAGGATAGAAGATCCCTAATGTTGAGGAAGGTTCTCTTAAAACCAGAGGCAGAAGTTGAAAAGCTAGTGCAGAGGAATAGTCTCTTCAGGACAACTTGCAAGACTAAAGACAGAGTATGCAAGGTGATAATTGACAGTGGGAGCACTAATAACTTAGTATCTATAGAGATGGTGGAGAAATTGGAGCTGGAGACAACTGCACATTCGAATCCATACACAGTCTCATGGTTGCAAAAAGGACACTAGGTAATGGTTAGTAAACAATGATTGGTTGAATTAAGATAGGAGGATATAGAGATGAACTTCTATGTGATGTAATTCCCATGGATGTATGCCACATTTTGTTGGGAAGACCATGGCAGTTTGAAAGGAATGTCATTCATGATGGGAGGAAGAATACATACACCTTAGATAATAATGGTAGAACACACATGTTGTTGCCAATAGAGGAGAAGAAAGCAAAAGAGGAAGCCAACACAAGCATACTTCTCATGAGTGGGAAGGAACTCCTGAAAGAAGCCAAGAAAGAACAGGAGATGCAGTTTGTTGTGGTGAGGAAACCCAGAGTTATCCTTAGAAGTACTTCGATGGATTATTTGCCCGAAGAAGTTTAGGAATTGTTGGATAGTTTTGCTGACATATTGGTGGATGGGATGCCTAACTCATTGCCACCCATCAGAAGTATCAGCCACCATATTGATTTGATACCAGGAGAAAGTCTGTCGAACAAAGCAACATACAGATTGACACCTCGAGAGAATGAGGAAGTGAAGAACCAAGTCCAGGAACTGTTAGACAAGGGTTTGGTCAGAAAGAGATTGAGTCCATGTGCAGTATCAAATGTGTTGAGTCCAAATAAATATGGAGGATGGAGAATGTGTACAGACTCAAGAGCCATTAACAAGATCACCATCAGGTATAGATTTCCTTTACCGAGAATGGATGATTTAATGGACTGTTTAAGTGGAGAAAATTTCTTTTCTAAAATAGATTTGAAAAATGGATATCACCAGATTAGAATGAGAGAAGGTGATGAGTGGAATAAAGACTTTAATACAAATTAAGCATTGTATGAGTCGAAGAACCAACAAAAGGAGAACACCAGAAGGGTGAGAGGAATATCTCTTCAAGAAATCCTTCGGATCTGAGTTATCGAAATCCCTAAAACACAAGGAGTGCGCGGGAATTCGAAGTCTTCACAAGACCAAGCTCAAGAGGAATAACACTTTTCATAAGTGTTAAGGAGATCCAAGAGTCGGAATCATCAGAGGAGAAAAGGTTCAAAACCTCTGAACACTTAGAAAATATTATAAGTCAGAGAAATCAGAAGCTCAGGAGGAGGAGCGACGTTGGTCGTTGGATCACAGTGCCAGGANATGCTTCGTACATAGAGGAGAAAGAACCCACCAAGACTTGAGACTTGAAACTTCCGAAGTCTGGAGTTTCGGATTTCCAAAGTAAAATATTCACCGTTCAATCATCTGAAGCAGACTGAGTCGTCAGATCGTCTGAGGTGAACGCTCGACATTGGATCGCCAAGAACAATATGAGCTGTTGGATATTGTGAGCTCAGAAGGAATCAAGTTTGAACTATGATATTCTTGAAGCGCAGAGTGTCAGAGAACCGAAGAGCCGAGAGTCGTTGATCTGTCGAACTTGTGAGAAGATCGCAAGCTCCGGGAAATTTGTCGTGGGATTTTTTAGTTTGAGAACTGAGGTCAACGAACTCTGAAGACTCGAAGTGAATCTGATCCATCGGATCTGGAGGAGACGTGGAGAATATGAGTGAGCTATGGGTAAATTACCGAAGCGATCTCTAGCCATCATATTCAGGGGATACGTGGTGTGAATCCTTGTACTCTGGGAAAAGACCCGAAGTAATCCTCAATAGTTGATCCAGGGGAACATGGGTCAATCGATCATAGCCTTTGGATAAAATTCATTGGGGAAAGGGTGGAGTTTGAGATTTGAAATCTTCGAAGTTCGAAGCCTAGAGGAGATCTCGACCATTGATCGAGAGAAGGGTCTCAAGACCGTTCATCTGGATTGAAATGTCAAACACCAAAGGTAGAAGTTGGATCATTGATTGTGAGGACATGTGTCTATAGATCACCCACTCTGGAAGATTGGAGTACGAAAGAAGGCGATGTTTGAGGTTTCAAAACCGCGAAGTTCGGAGAACCGCATAGATCACAGTCGTCGATTGAATGGGACAACTGTCATCGGATCTTCTGCTCTGGAAGATTGCTCTGCAAAGGAAACCAAGGCTTGAGATTCGAAATTTTTGAAGTTCAGAATTCTGAATCGATCATAGTCGTCAATCGAAGAAAGGGATATTCGAACCATTGATTTCAGAGGATAGATCTCAGTCATCCGTTTGAAAGCACCATCAAGATCGTGAGATCGACGGTCATCTCACATTGCAAGGACATAAGTTGTGCGGACTTTAAAAAGTCAAGGGCGGGCTGCAATCTATACCGTGGTTTCGTTAGGAGGACACATGGAGGCTCGAGGAGAATTGCGGGCCCAAAATTAGTTTGAATTCAAACCACTTGTGGTCACGCCCACAATCACATGGTCATTGCCCAAGGTCACATCAGAGGAGGTCCGAGAGAAAAGGCACTAATGCCTGATACTATGATATTTTCGCAGAGCAAGAAAGGGAAGGTCGTGAGTGTCATGAAGCCTGCGTAGGAAGTTGAGAGGGCATGTGTCTAAAGAGGGACGAGACCAACAAGGTTTCAGAGAGTCGTTTGACTCCCAAATAGAATATCTTGACTGGGAGGTCATGCAGCCCTTATGAGAGAAGGGGGTCTGCATCAACATCCCTCCATACTTGTTTATTTTTTATCTCCTCAAAACTAGAATGCTCAGCATCAATGATGCTACTCATAAGTGCCATATATTTTGGAAACTTCTTCGTAGGCCTGGGCTCTTTGACCACACTCCTAGGAGCCTCACCAACATCCCTCAATATCTATACTAGCCACCTAGGTCTCCTGACACGGTTGGAAAAGGCTAATTCCTCCTCTCCACCTGAAGTCTAAATTGTTGACTACTTTTCATCCTTCTGAGCCTACTACTCCTTGTCCTCTATCCCTGCTAATGACTCCTAAGCACTCCTAGATGTTAAGTTCTCCTCGAACTTCACATCTCTGGTTAAAATTGTCTTCCTCTACGTTGGCATAAATATCTTGTGAGCCTTGAGGTCTCATTGTACCCCACAAATATACCCTTCTGTCTTGAAGGCTCGAGCTTCGTCCTCTTCTCCACTAGCATGTGGATGTGAACTGGACAACCAAATATCCTCAAATGTCCTATCTCTGGCTTCACCCCTGTGAATTCCTCCTCCGGAGTCTTGTCCCCCAATATCTTGTGAGGAATCTTGTTCTACACATACACCATTGTATTACATGCCTCTACCAATAAAAACATAAGCAAATCCTTATCATGTATCATGTCCTTGGCATAACCGATGATGGACCGATTCTTTCTCTCCACAACCCCATTCTGCTGAGGGTTGTCTGAGCCTGTCAACTCCCTCTTGATCCCTACCTCCTTGAATAAATCCTTGAATTCATTGGAGGTGTACTCTCCCTCATTATCAAACCTCAAGACTTTAATATTCATCCATGTATGGTTCTCTACCTGAGCCTTGAGCTATTTGAACCGATTGAATATCTCAACCTTGGTCTTCATAATAATATCTAGTTTTTCCTGTAAAAATCATCAATGCACATCACATAGTATGATGATCCCTGTAAAAATGCTATTGACATCAGCCCACTCACATCTTAATGGATAAGATCCAAGAACCCCTTGGACCTACTCTTGTTTCTTGGAAAAGAAGCCTTGACATTCTTTCCAAGTGCACACCCTCTACACACTCCCTGCTGCTCAATACTAAACTCTGGAAGACCTGTAACAATCTCCCCAAAATTGGAAATTCCCTGTAGTGTACGTGTCCCAAGCTCTTGTGCCACAACTCACATAGGTTGTGATTGTTGTGTACTAAATCCTAAACAGGCTCCCTGCAACCTGTATAAAGTTCCCTCTCTAACCCCAATGACCACTGCGTTGTCTGGGCTAGCTTTCTCTAGACGTATGAGTACCTTTCCTCTCTACAAAGTGATGGAAAAAACCCTGTCCTCCATAGCTGAGACTGAAAGAAAATGTTTCTTCAAACTTGGTACATAAATCACATCATGGGAATCTAGCGAACCTCCTAACTCAAGTTGAAACATAACTATTCCCTCTCCCTTCACTCCATACCCGACATCATCATCAAGCTCCACATGAACCTTTGAGTCCTTCTCCGTCAGACTGTTAAATATCTCCCATGCCTTTTTCATATGACGAGATGCACCACTATACAAGAACCAACCACTCCTAGTGTTTGTGCTAGTATAAAGGCAAGAAATCATTTAGTAATGCTTCTCAAACTTTGTTTCAAACTCATTGAGCTACGTCTATGTTGATGTTGTTTCATGCGTCGTTTCATTACCCTTCTTCTTCTTCGAACACTGAGATGCATAATTCCCATTCTTATGACATGAGAAGCACTTTATTTTATCAAGTCCTTCTTCTTCTTCCCTGGTTATGATTATCCTCCATCATTGTTACTCTTCTTAATATAACTCTTTCCTTTTCCCTTCCTTGTCTTACTAATAAGAGCCAAGTTCTCTTCACTACCTCCCTGTTTGTTGCTTTTAGACTCTTCCAGAGTCTCTTCCTGGATGCAATAATCCCAAAGTCTCTACCGATCTGGGATATTTTCTTGAGCACAAACTCATTTGACAAATGGTTCCCATGACTTGGGAAGACCATTCAATGCCACGTTAATGAGATCCACGTCCTCTTTTTTCTCCCCTATGGTTGAAATTTCATCATGCACCTATGTGACCCTCGTGAGATAGTTGGTAACATTATCTGATCTAGACATCTGAATCAATCTGAGTTTATTCCTTAATATCATCTTGTTATTCATGTTCTTTCTTTGGAATAAACTTACCAAGGCATCAAACATTTCTTTGGCCATCGAACATAATCTAGGAGGACTCTTTCTACTTTGATCTCCTTCTTGTTATGAGCATCTAAAGTTGTTGGATCTATCGGTGGAGTAACTGCTTTATCCACTAACTCCCAAAGGTCATACTCCTTCAACGCTAAAGTAACTCTTGATTTCCAAGATAAGAATTTGGATTCTCCATCCAATCTATCTTCAACTCTCAACGGTGTTTTTTCCATCCCCAAGACTTGATAAACTACCTTGGAAATAACTTGTTTCTAGAAAACTTCCCTTGTACCGATCTAGCTTCCTTTTAGAGCATGTGCTTTGATACCATGTAGAAATTATTACTTCAACACCTAGGTACTTTGTTATCTAGTGATTTCCTTACTGCAATCGGATTAGCAACTCACAAAAAAAAAATACACTACTGAAATATTCAACTCAATATCATGCAGCAAAAGCATAAACAAGGAAACCAAATCAAGCACACATGAACACCAACATTTTTGGGTAAATACCCCTGGAAAAAACTCGGAGGGAAAACCAACATTGAGAATGATTTTATTATGCTAAAATCAGGGTAAACCCCTTTTGATCTTCGGTGGGGATTTTTATCTCCGATAGGGGAATAATTGGTTCCAACATATCCCATTTTCATTGCTATCCACATTTTCCCTCAGTAGGTCAAGAACATTTTCTTTCTCTGAGGTTGAGTTATATCCACAGGTTGAGCAAGATCACTGAAGGAAAGGTTGGTCATAAATCTAGAGACTATGCCTTTGCACATAAACGAAAACCTCTAAGAACCTATATCGGGTTGGGGATAAAGGGGAAAAGGTAAAATACGACACGAAAAGTAACTCTCGTAACAGAGATAATGGTCCACTAAGAGAAATACAATTGCAGACTAATCTGGAAATAACTGACCTGTTGTATAATCAATTATGGCACACTTTTATAGGTACCTATGACTATCTCTTCCTTGACCCGTGGATATCTGCGACCTGCCCCACTTTGACCCGTGGATGTCCACGACTGTCTCAATTGTGAGCCACAGATGTATACGAAAAACCTATATGAAAATATCTATACATTCCAGCACTCTCTTGTGGCTTCCTTTTGTTGAAACCCACTTGTGTATGCCTCTATTCTCTCTTCTCCTTGACCTATATGATCTCTAGATGAAGTTCCTTCTTCACTTATCCAAGATCTTGAACCACAGTCCGTTGTGATCCAATACTCCATGTCAACTCCCTCAACACATGTCAAGTCAAGTGTCTTTCTCCTTCACCCTAGCCTTGCTTTTATAATCATGAGTTACAATCTATTTCTAATCTCAAAAGTGATCTATGGTTGAGATTACTTCTCA
>SNQJ01S0011091.1:122375-145798 GCA_010110895.2 Picea sitchensis
AACACATCACACTCTATTTAGGCACTACATAGTAAGTGATGGATCCATATCATGGGTAGTGGAAATTCCTTAGAAAGAGAACTAGGAAATTGTTTTCTACATTATCATGGAATACATATGTACATGAAATTTTGAAGGTCCAGGGTAATGATTAGAATCTTGGGGACAAGCCCCATAAACAATTTAAATTTGATGAGACAAACACGATATTAATAGCAAGCCTAAATCAACAAGGGACAAGCCTAAATCACTTTTGATAACATATAACTTTGACTTCATTTGAGTGGAGAGAAGAGTCTCTAGAATAGAGATCTTTTATTTTTCAAAAGTATAACACAAAGCAATTACCAAGACATAAGAGGATATGGAGCAATGGATAAAAGAAAAAGATTAAAAAAAACTAATCTTGTGTAGAAATTTTCTGAACTGGAGCAATTGATGCAAATTCAAAATTCCACATCTTTCATCGAGGTTTCCTGGATATTAACCTTATGAATCTTCAACCTTAGGGATGCTATGAAATATAAATAAAATAACAGTAACAACATACAATATTTCACCTCTTAACAACCCCAATTAATAAGGCAATTCAAGAGAAAAGATACTATAGTTTGCCAACAAGTTTCAAAACTCTAGGACAATCTTATTATGCATAAAATAGATCTAAAATTGACTTTATATAGTTATAATTATAGCAATAAATATACCATATCTTATTTAAGATTAATTTTAAACTCAACAATTTCAACGTTAACTTATGTCAAATCAACAAGACATGCTAGTGTCGAAAATTACCAAACCATGAAGATAAAGATAGTTGAAAATCAAATCTACAATAAGACTTGGACATATAAAAATGTAACGTCCCCAACCACCCCAGGCTAGGCCACATCACACAACCTCAACTTTTGTAGCTCTAAGTCAACCAAACTGTAACATCCCCACCATACTAATGAACAATGTTGCTCTAAAATTTCACTGCGCATATACAACTTTACACCCAAGTCTGCGCCATATCACCAGAAGTAATGTGCTCAGCCCAAGTATGAGTCACGCCACACAACTTATAACAATGAAAGAAACTTAAATAACTATGTGCACCAATATATTGATCACACAACACAATGTGCACACAACCCTCTTGGCGTCATGCACCTACTCCGATTTCCTTGTGCGTGGAATCTAATTCTTTGTCCGCACACACGAATTCCAGCCTCTTGATGCACACATGATACAATCCTACGCACCCAACCACTCAATCCTCTTCTTGATGACTCATAACCAAAATCACAAGGTTAACTTAACAGGCAAGACTATCATCAACTAACATACTTATGCACAACTACAATACAAGCTATAAGTACCATACTTATGTAGAAATTCTTACTCCAACACCTAGGTACTTTGTTATCTAGTGATTTCCTTACTGTAATCATATTAGAAGCTCACAAAACAAAAATACACTGCTGAAATATTCAACTCAATATCATGCAACAAAAGCATAAACAAGGAAACCAAATCAAGCACACATAAACACCATAATTTTTGGGTAAATACCCTTGGAAAAACCTCAGAGAGAAATCCAGTGTTGAGAATGATTTTATTATGCTAAAATCAGGGCTCCATTATAGGGATAATGGCCTACTGAGAGAAATACAACTGCAGACTAACCTGGCAAGGGATAACTTGTTGCACAATCAATTATGACACACTTTTCTAGGCATCCACAACTGTCTCTTCCTTGACCCGCGGATATCCATGACTTTCCCCCACTATGACCCATGGATTTCCACGACTATCTCAACTATGACCCACAGATGTGTATGAAAAAAATGTATGGAAAGCTATGTACGTTCCAACACTCTCCTTTGGCTTCCTTCTGTTGAAACCCACTTATGTATGCCTCTGTTCTCTCTTCTCCTTGACCTGTATGATCTCTATATGAAGGTCCTTCTTCACCTATCCAAGATCTTGAACCACGGTCCTTTGTAATCCAATACTCGGTGTTGACTCCCTCAACACTTGTCAAGTAAAGTGTCTTTCTCCTTCACCCTATCCTTGTTTTTATAATCATGAGTTACAATCTATTTCTAATCTCAAAAGTGATCTATGGTTGAGATTGCTTCTCACACTCACTTTTAGATTTAGATTACATGTTGCATTCTAAGTATTTTAGCATGTCTCATAAATAACTCAATTAACTAATTACATAATTAATTAATAAAAGAAATTTACTTTAATAATTCCTTTACTAAAGTAAATTCAAGAGTAGAAGGCTTTGGACGATTTCCACACATCTAGACACATAGACATGTGCGGAAATACCCATTTGATGCTACCACTAACATCAACACTCCCTCTTAGTGAGGAAGGTATTATGCACCACTCCAAGTTTGTCCCTGAAGAATACAAACTTCCCTTTCTCAAAGGGCTTGGTTAGAATATCTACAACCTGCTCATCTGTGGAAATATACTGAAGCTTCACTGCTCCTTTCTGGATCTTATCCCAAATGAAGTGATATCTGATCTCAATATTCTTGAACCTATCATGGAATATTGGATTTCTAGAGAGTTTTATACAACTCTAATTATCGTAGTATATCACCCTAGGCTCCAACTCCTGACCAAATAAACCTGTAAGCAATTTTCAAAGACAAATGGCTTCACAACTAGCCTTACTCGTTGCCATATACTTTGCCTCTGTTGAACTAAGTGCCATAGAAGTCTGGTTCCTGCTGAACCAAGTGATCATTGTTGATCCCAAGTTAAAGAAACACCCCAAGGTGCTCTTCTATCTACTGCACTGCCATCCCAATCTCAGTCTGTATATCCATGCAACTCTACTCCATATCCTCCAAGATATCTCAATACATACTCCAATGTACCTCTCAAGTACATGAGCACATGCTTTGATGCAATCCAATGCACCTGCCTTGGCTCTACGATGAACTGACCCAAGGTGTTCAAAGAAAAAGAAATATCTAGTCTGGTGTTGACTAAATACATCAAGGACACTATTAGCTGCCTGCATATCCTGGGATCCACCAACTTTGAATCTGAAGTGTCAATCTTCTTTAGATTCGTAAGCATAGGTGTATCCATCAGTTTACAGTCCTCCATCTTGAATCTCCTCAAGATCTCTATTGCATACTTCACTTTTCCAAGGAAGATCGCTCCTTATACTTTCCATACCTCTAACCCCAAGAAATAATGCATCAAGCCAGCATCCTTACTATCAAACTCACTATCCAAATATGCTTTGCACCTTGCAATAAGATCCTCTTCACCTATGAAAAATAAATCATCAACATACAAAATCAAGATGAGAGGATTCTCTCCAAAAAGTATGAATTACAAGTAAGGATCTGCCTCACTCTTGGTAAAACCCATACTTTGCAAGTATCCATCGATCTTGGAATACCACACCCTGGGTGCATGTTTGAGTCTGTACAAGGATTTATTAAGACTACACACATGAGACTCCCTCCCATGTACCTCAAATCCCTCAGGTTTCTCTATGTATACTTCCTCCTCAATGATCTTGTTGAGGAACGTTGTTTTCACATCCATCTGATGTATCCTCCACTTCACAACTGAAGCAATAGAAATAACAGCTCGAATAGAAGCATATGTGGCGACTAGAGAAAATCTATCCTCATAGTCTACTCACTCTTTCTCAAAGAACCCTCTCACCACAAACCTTGCCTTGAACTTCTCTATGCCACCATCTGCAGCATGATTGATCTTGTAGAGCCACCTGGAACTCACAATTGACTTCACCTCCAGTCTCAACACTATGTCCCAACATCATTCCTCATAATAGAGGTGTACTCCTCTCCCATGGCATCTAATGCAGGAACATCGTTGGAAAGCACACAGAGCAGGACCACTCAGCGCATGGGAATCTTGGAATCTCAATGCTAGCAGTCTCGGCGAATATTTTGAGGCACGTCTAAACTCAACGATTTTGAAGCATGGTTGAACTCAGCACCAGAAAAATCTTTGAAGCAAGCTTGAACGATTGCGAGCGAAGTGGGAGTTTCCACTCCTCGTCTAGAATATGATTGTTCTAAGATAGTCATTACGTTAGGTCTTTAGAGTAGACAAGTAGTTGGGGGGAACCCTAAGAACCCTCGGAGATAAATAGAGGTTTTGTATGCCCAAATGAGGCTAGCTGCAAGTTAGTAGGAGATTTCAGAGTTTCAGTTTTTGTTTTGATCACAGTTGTAGCCATTTTCATTTTTTTGAATATAACAGAGGAAAATTGACCCAATGCATGGTGTGGACATTGTTGCAATTCCCTGTTATTATGTTTTCATGAATGAATGATTGAATTCTGTTATGAGTAGATGGAACTGTGAATGTTAGGATAAGTTTCAATTGTTTCTCTTCTGTTGAGTGGTGAAATGTGTGCACACAGAACACAAGGAGTGTGTTGTCGGGATCTGTTTCGGTTCTGAAGCTTAGAAGAGATAGCATGAAACTTCCCTTTGCAAGGAGTGCAAAGAGACTGGTGCAAGGCCTGCACAGTCATCCACAAGAATTCAAACCTTGCATAAAGATCTAGTGCAAGGAGTGCACGGATCCGAGATTCCACTAAGTGTCGAAGGGACTTTGTAAGAAGTCGAAGAACCAACAAAAGGAGAATGCAATGAGGGCAAGAGGAATTTCTCTTCGAGAAATCCTTTAGATCTGAGTTATTGAAATCCCTAAAAAGCAAGGAGTGTGTAGGAAGTCAAAGTCTTCACAAGACCAAGCTCAGGAGGAATAACAATTTTCATAAGTGTTAACGAGATCCAAGAGTCGAACTCATCGGAGGAGCAAATGTTCGAAACCTTTGAACACTTAGAAAATATTCTAAGTTAGAGAAATCAGAAGCTCAGGAGGAGGAGTGACGTTGGTCATTGGATCATAGAACTAGGATCAATAGCCGTCTGATTCAAGACAAGGTACACAAGCTATAACGCTTCATACACAGAGGAGAAAGAACCCACCAAGATTTGAGACTTGAAACTTCCGAAGTCCAGAGTTCCAGATTTTCAAAGTAAAATCTTCATCGTTCGATCATATGAAGCAGACTGAGCTGTCAGATCGTCCGAGGTGAATGTATGGAATTGGATCACCAAGGAGAATCTGAGTCATCGGATATCGCGAGCTCAGGAGGAATCAAGTTTAAACTCTGAGATTCCCGAAGCGCAGAGTGTCGGAGAGCCATCGATCTGTTGGACTTGTGAGCAGATCGCGAGCTTCAGGAAATTTGTCATGGGAATTTTCAGTTTGATAATTGAGGTTGACGAACTCTGAAGACTCGAAGTGAATATGAACCATCGGATCTAGAGGAGACGTGACGCAGATCTGTGAGCTCCGGGTAAAGTCCCGAAGCGATATCTAGCCGTCAGATTCAGGGGAGACATGGCATGAATCTATGTACTCCAGGAAAATACCTGAAGTAATCCTCAATCATTGATCCAGGGGAACATGCGTCATTCGATCACAACCTTTGGTTAAAATTCAATGGGGAAAGGGTGGAGTTTGATATTTGAAATCTTCGAAGTCCGAAACCCGGAGGAGATCTTGACCGTTGATCGAGAGAAGGGTATCAGGACCATTGATCTGGGTTGAAAGGTCAAACACCCAAGGAAGAGGTTGGACTGTTCATTGTGAGGATAGGTGTTTACAAATCACCCGCTCTGGAAAATTGGAGTATGAAAGAAGGTGAGGTTTGAGGTTTCAAAACCTCGAAGTCCGGAGAACCGCAGAGATCGCAGTTGTCGATCAAAGGGGACAAGTGTCAACAGATATTTCACTCCGAAAGATTGCTCTACAAATAAAACCAAGGTTTGAGATTCGAAAGTTTTGAATTCAAGAATTTTGAATCGATCATAGTCATCGATCGGAGAAAGGGAGATATGAACCGTTGATTCCAGAGGATAGATCTTAGTCGTATGTTTGAAAGCACCGTCAATATCGTGAGATCGAAGGTCATCTCGCATTGTGAGGATAGAAGTTGTGCAGACTTTAAAAACTCGAGGCCAGGCCGCAATCCATACTGTGGTTTCTCCAGGAGGACACGTGGAGGCTCGAGGAGAATTGCGGGACACAAATTATTTTGACTTCAAAACGCTTGTGGCCACACCCGCAATCATGTGGTCATCATCGAAGGTCACATTGGAGGAGGGGCCAAGAGAAAAGGCGCTAACGCCCGATACTTTGAGATTTTTGCAGAGTGCGAAAGGGAAGGTCACGGGTGTCATGAATCCTGCATAGGAAGTTGAGAGGGCATGTGTCTAAAGTGGGACAAGACCAACAAGGTCTCAGAGAGTCGTTTGACTCCCAAATAGAATATCTTGACCGGAAGGTCGCACAACCCTTAGGAAAGAAGGGGGTCTGCATCAAGTGGTATAAGAGCCGAAGTTTTTCTTGCAGACATCAGAAAAAGGAGAGGAGACAAAAGAACTTGAAGTTGTACTCTGTGTGTGACAGACAGTCAACACGATGCCACCAAGGAGACGAGAGGAACCACCTTTATCCAATCGATTTGTAGAAAGGGATATGCGAGAACTTCATGCGAGATTAGACGCGATGGAGGCAGTGCATAGGAGAGAACCTGACGCTGGAGACATCAACGATGCAAAGAGCGAAGAAGTAGAAGTCTAAAAAGTTGCAGGAGAGGAGGTTGTCGAAGAACTCTTGGTGAAAGCAGTTGATATATTGGGAGGCAGAGCCAATATAGAGGTCCCAATGTATGAAGGAAATTTAGATGTTGAAGAGCTGCTGGATTGGGTGAGATCCATGGACAAATATTTCGACTATGAAGAGGTCCATGAAGAAAAAAAGGCGAAACAGAATGTCACCAGGCTAAAAGGACATGCAACGTTGTGGTGGGATGAACTGCAGGCTGAGAGGAGAAGCAAAGGCAAGCAAAAGATAAATAATTGGGACAGAATGGTAGCCAAGATGAAGGCTAAGTTCATGCCCAAATATTATCAGATCAATCTGTTCAGGAAGATGCGGAACCTGAGATAGAAGGGGATGACAGTTAAGGAGTACACAGGGGAATTTTACAGGCTGAACATCAGAACTGGATAAAGGGAGAGAGATGAAGAAAACGTTGCCAAATATATAAATGGCCTGAGATATGAAATCTAGGATGAGCTCAGCATGATGTCAGTAAGGACAGTGGAGGATGCTTATTAGTTTTCACTAAAGGAAGAGGAGAAGTTGGCCAGAAAAAAAAGCCAGCGAGGAAGAGGCAAAATGCAACCCCAAACAAAAGCAAGGGAGTTACCCATGACAAGCACATAAGTCTAAGGACGAGGTTGAGAAACCACACAGTCACTCGGAAATAGGAGGAAGTTCCCGAGGAAGACAGGGTGGTGGAAGAATTTCTTCTAGAGGAAGAGGAAGAAGAGAAGGAGGAGAAGTAAGATGCTATGCCTGTGGAAAGATAGGGCACATGTCTTGGGAATGTCCTGAGAAAAAGAAAGAAGGAGGAGGTGAATCTCACATTTCAGAAGCACAAAGAGGGAATGTTGAAGCAGAAGGAGCAGAGGATGGAAGATCCCTAATGTTGAGGAAGGTTCTCTTAAAACCATAGGCAAAATTTGAAAAGCCAGTGCAGAGGAATAGTCTCTTCAAGACAACTTGCAAGACTAAAGACAAAGTATGCAAGGTGATAATTGACAGTGGGAGCATTGATAACTTAGTATCCACATAGATGGTGGAGAAATTGGAGCTGGAGACAACTACACATTTGAATCCATACAAAGTCTCATGGTTGCAGAAAGGACACTAGGTAATGGTTACTAAACAATGCTTGGTTGAATTTAAGATAGGAGGATATAGAGATGAACTTCTATTTGATTTAATTCCCATGGATGTATGCCATATTTTGTTGGGAAGACCATGGCAGTTTGACAGGAATGTCATTCATGATGGGAGGATGAATACATACACCTTAGAGAAGAATGGTAGAACACACATGTTGCTGCCAATAGAGGAGAAGAAAGAGAAAGAGGAAGCCAGCACAAGCATACTTCTCATGAGCGGGAAGGAACTCTTGAAAGAAGCCAAGAAAGAACATGAGATGCAGTTTGTTGTGGTGAGGAAACCGAGATTTATCCTTACAAGTACTTCGATGGATGATTTTCCTAAAGAAGTTTAGGAATTGTTGGATAATTTTGTTGACATAGTGGTGGATGAGCTGCCTAAGTCATTGCCACCCATAAGAAGTATCAACCACCATATTGATTTGATACCAGGAGCAAGTCTGTCGAACAAAGAAGCATATAGATTGACACCTCGAGAGAATGAGGAAGTGAAGAACCAAGTCCAGGAACTGTTAGACAAGGGTTTGATCAGAGAGAGCTTGAGTCAATGCGCAATACCAACTGTGTTGAGTCCAAAGAAATATGGAGGATGGATAATGTGTACAGAATCAAGAGCCATTAACAAGATCATCATCAAGTATAGATTTCCTTTACCAAGAATGGATGATTTAATGGATTGTTTAAGTGGAGCAAATTTATTTTCTAAAATAGATTTGAAAAGTGGATATCACCAGATTAGAATGAGAGAAGGTGATGAGTGGAAGACAACCTTTAAGACAAATGACGGTTTGTATGAGTGGCTTGTTATGCCATTTGTCTTAACAAATGCCCCGAGTAATTTTATGAGGTTGATGAATGAAATACTGAAAGATTTCATTGGAAAGTTTGTGGTTGTATATCTGGATGATATATTGATCTTTAGCAGGACTAAAGAGGAGCATTTGAGGTACTTGACACTAGTGATGAGGAGACTATAGCAGGAGAAGTTGTTGATAAATATGAAGAAGTCCTCTTTTATGAAGACATAAGTCATTTACTTGAGTTTTTTGATCTCTTCTAATGAACTGAAGATGGATCCAGAGAAGGTGAAAGCAATCAAAGAATGGTCCTCACCGAAGAGTATGTTTGAGGTAAGAAGATTCCATGGATTAACAAGCTTCTATAGGAAGTTCATCAGAGACTTGAGTGGAATTTGTGTGCCAATGATGGATACAGTGAAGAAGAAGCACAAGTATTTTAAATGGACATAGGAGGCCGAGAAGAGATTCAATATACTGAAGGGGAAAATAACAGAACGACCAATTCTGGTCTTGCCTAATTTTGAAAAGACATTTCAAGTGAGATGTGATGTAGTGGAGTTGCAATTGGAGTAGTTTTGAGCCAGGAAAATAGACCTGTTGCCTATTTCAGTGAGAAGCTGAATGTGACCAAGAGAAAGTACTCCACGTGTGATAAGGAGTTTTATGCCATAATTCAATCCTTGAAGAAGTGGAGACACTACCTTGTCCCACAAGAATTTTTCTTGTATAGCGATAACCAGGCTTTACATTTCATAACCAAACAGGAAAAATTGAATCAGAGGCATGCAAAATGGGTTGAGTTTATGCAGAATTTTACTTTCGCCATAAAACATATTGTTGGGAATGCTAACAAAGTTGTTGATGCATTAAGCAGGAGATGTTTGATTCTACAGGAATTTCAGGTGAAGACCTTGGGGTTTGAACACCTTAAGGACATGTATGGTGATGATACAGATTTCAACAAAGCATGTGAATAATGTGAAAATACTATGTTGAGAGACAGAAGCCACTAGATAGAGTACATGACTCAAGAGGGATTGTTGTTCAAGGGAAATCAATTGTGCATACCAAAATGATCAATGAGGGATAACCTTTTGAAGGAAAATCATAGTGGAGGATTGGCTGGACATTTCGGCCTTGATAAAACATTTGCACAATTGATCAATTCATACTATTGGCCAGGTATGAGAACAAAAGTGATAAATTTTGTGAACATATGTAGAATCTGCCAACATGCAAAAGGAAAAAGACAAAACACTGGATTGTATCAACCATTTCCAATGCCAAAGAGGCCTTGGGATGAAATAAGCATGTATTTTGTGATGGGACTACCAAGAACGAAAAAGGATTTGACTCCATATTTGTGGTGGTGGATAGATTTTCAAAGATGGCACACTTTATCCCATACCAGAAGACCGGTGATGCAACACATGTTGCAAATCTGTTTTTCAAGAAAGTTGTGAGACTTCATGACCTACCCAGAAGCATTGTCTCAGACAGAGACACGAAATTTGTTGGTCACTTTTGGAGAACATTATGGAAGACGTTGGGGACAGATTTTTCCTTCAACTCAACTTATCACCCTTAGACATATGGGCAGACTAAGGTGGTAAACAGAAGTTTGGGAAACTTGTTGAGGATTCTAGTTACTGAACACCATAATCAGTGGGATCAGATTCTGCCACAAGCAGAATTTGCATACAATGATTCACCAAATAGGAGCACTAGAAAGAGCCCATTCCAAATATTGTATGGAATGCAACCTAGGGGAGCATCTGAGTTGAGAGACTTGGAACATAGTGAGATCAGGAGCGTTGGAGCAGAAGATTTTGCTGTAGAAATGCAGAAGCTCCATAGCCAGATCAGAGGACAATTGCAGAATTCTAACCAGGAGTACAAGCGCGGAGCTTATCAACATCGTAGAGAACATCAATTTGAAGTGGGAGATCAATTTATGGCACATCTCGGGAAATAAAGGTTCCCTAGGGGAAGATATAACAAGTTAAAAATGAAGAAGATAGGACCATGTAATATCTTGAGGAAGTTTGATGCAAATGCCTATGAGATTGAGCTACCATATGATGTGAGCATATCACCCATATTCAATGTTTCAGACCTGTATCCTTACAAGAAAGATGATACAGAGGGATCAAAAGATCAAGAGGAGGTCCAGTGGGAGAAACAATTGCCTATAGAAGAAAAACCACAGATGGAGAAGATTGTTGATCAGAGGATTGGAAAGAAGAATAGAAGGAAGACCTATTTTGAATATCTGGTTAAGTGGAAGGGACACCCAATAGAAGATGCCATTTGGGAAAATGAAGAGGAAATCCAGAAGCATGGAAATTCGGTGTAGGAGATCATGGACAAGAATCCATGAATTTTTGTCAAGGGGAGTATGATGCAAGAGCATTGTTGGCAAGCACGCGAAATAGGACCACTCAGCGCATGGGAATCTTTTCGGAATCTCAACGCTGGAAGTCTAGAAGAATATTTCGAGCCACGTATGAACTCAGTGATTTTGAATCACCCCTGAACTCAGCGCCAGAAATATATTTGAAGCACACTTGAACGATTGCGAGCGAAGTGGGAGTTTCCACTCCTGCTCTGGAATATGACTGATCTAAGATAGTCATTACATTAGGTTTTTGGAGTAAACAAGTAGTCGTGGGGAACCCTAATAAGCCTCGGAGAGGTTTTGTATGCCCAAATGAGGCTAGTTGCAAGTTAGTAGGATATTTCTGAGCTTCAGTTTTTGTTTTGATCATAGTTGTAGCCATTTTCATTTTTTTGAATATAACAGAAGAAAATTGACCCAATGCATGGTGTGAACATTGTTTGCAATTCCCTATTATTGTGTTTTCATCAATGAATGAATGAATGAATTTCATTATGAGTAGATGGAACTGTTAATGTTAGGATAAGTTTCAATTGTTTCTATTCTCTCGAGTGGTGTAAGGTGTGCACACAGAACGCAAGGAGTGCATTGTCGGGATCTGTTTCGGTTTCAAATCTCATAAGAGATAGCACAAAACTTCCGTTTGAAAGGAGTGAAAAGAGACTGGTGCAAGGCGTGCACAGTTGTCCGCAAGAATTAAAACCTTGCGTAAAAAGTTGGTGCAAGGAGTGCATGGATCTAAGATTCGACTAAGTGTCAAAGGGACTTTGTAAGAAGTCGAAGAACTAACAAAAGGAGAACGCCAGGAGGTCGAGAGGAATTTCTCTTCAAGAAATCCTTCGTATCTGAGTTATCAAAATCCCTAAAACGCAAGAAGTGTGCGGGAAGTAGAAGTCTTCACAAGACCAAGCTCAGGAGGAATAACACTTTTCATAAGTGTTAACAAGATCCAAGAGTCAGAATCGTCGGAGGAGCAAAGGTTCAAAACCTTTGAACACTTAGAAAATATTCTAAGTCAGAGAAATCAAAAGCTCAGGAGGAGGAGCGACATTGGTCGTTGGATCATAGTGCCAGGATCAATAGCCCTCTGATTCAAGACAAGGTACGTGATCTTTAACGCTTCGTCCATAGAGGAGAAAGAACCCACCAAGATTTGAGACTTGAAACTTCTGAAGTCTGGAGTTTCGGATTTCCGAAGTAAAACCTCCATCGTTCAATCATCTGAAGTAGACTAAGCCGTTAGATCGTCCGAGGTGAATGCCTGGCATTCGATCACCAAGGAGAATCTAAGCCGTCAGATATCGCAAGCTCGGGAGGAATCAAGTTTGAACTCTGAGATTATCGAAGCATGGAGTGTCAGAGAGTTGAAGAGCCGAGAGTTGTTGATATGTCGAACTTGTAGGCAGATTGTGAGCTCCGAGAAATTTGTCGTGGGATTTTTCAGTTTGATAATTGAGGTCGCCAAACACCAAATACCTGAAGTGAATTTGAGTCATCGGATCTAGAGGAGACGTGGCAAAGATCTGTGAGCTCCGGGTAAAGTCCCGAAGCGATCTCTAGCTTCCAGATTCAGGGGAGACATGGCATGAATCTGTGTACTCCGGGAAAAGACCTGAAGTAATCCTCAACCATTGATCCAGGGGAACACACGTCAGTCGATCACAACCTTCGAATAAAAGTAATTGGGGAAAGAGTGGAGTTTGAGATTTGAAATCTATGAAGTCTGAAACCTGGAGGAGATTTCAACTGTTGATCGAGAGAAGGGTCTCAGGACCGTTGATTTGGGTTGAAAGGTCAAACACCCAAGGAAAAATTTGGACCGTTGATTGTGAGGAAAGGTGTCTACAGATCACCTGCTCTGGAAGATTGGAGTATGAGAGAAGGTGAGGTTTGAGGTTTCAAAACCCCAAAGTTTGGAGAACCGCAGAGATTGCATTTGTCGATTGAAGGGGACAAGTGTCAATAGATCTTCCGCTCTAGAAGATTGCTCTGTAAAGGAAACCAAGGTTTGAGATTCGAAAGTTCTAAAGTCTGGAATTACGAATCAATCACAGTTGTCGATCGAAGAAAGAGGGATCTGAACCGTTGATTCTAGAGGATAGATCTTAGTTGTATGTTTGAAAGAACTGTCAAGATCGTGAGATCGATGGTCATCTTTCATTGTGGGGACATAAGTTGTGTATACTTTAAAAGTTTGAGGGTGGGCCGCAATCCATATCATGGTTTCGCAAGGAGGATACGTGGAGGCTCGAGGAGAATTGCGGGCCCAAAAGTAGTTTGACTTCAAACCGCTTGTGGCCATGCCTACAATTGTGTGGTCATCGCACAAGGTCACATCGGAGGAGGGACCAAGAGAAAAGGTGCTAACAACCGATACTCTGAGATTTTCGTAGAGAACGAAACGAAAGGTCGTGGGTGTCGTGAATCCTGCATAGGAAGTTGAGAGGGCTTGTGTATAAAGTGGGATGAGACCAGAAAGGTTTCAAATAGTCATTCGACTCTCGAATATAATATCTTGACCGGGAGGTCGTGCAACCCTTAGTAGAGAAGGGGGTCTGCATCAAGTGGTATCAGAGCCAAAGTTTTTCTTGCGGATAGTAGGCAAAGGAGAGGAGACAGAAGAACTTGAAGTTGTACTCTGTGTGTGACATATAGTCAACACAATGCCACCAAAGAGACGAGTGGAACCACCTTTAGCCAATCGAGCTATAGAAAGGGAGATGCGAGAACTTCATGCAATATTAGAGGCGATGGAGGCAGTGCATAGGAGAGCACCTAATGTTGGAGACATCATCGATGCAGAGAGAGAAGAAGTAGAAGCCGAAGAAGCTACAGGAGAGGAGGTTGTCGACGAATGCTTAATGAGAGCAATTTCTAGATTGGGAGGCAGAGCCAAGATAGAGGTCCCAATGTAGGAAGGCAATTTAGATGCTGAAGAGTTGCTGGATTGGGTGAGATCCATGGAAAAACATTTCGACTATGAAGAGGTCGATGAAGATAAAAAGGTGAAAAAGGTTGTCACCAGGCTAAAAGAACATGCAGCGCTATGGTGGGATGAACTGCAGGTTGAGATGAGAAGCAAAGGCAAGTAGAAGATAAAGAATTGGGATAGAATGGTAGCCATGATGAAGGCTAAGTTTATGCCCAAATATTATTAGATCAATCTGTTCATGAAGATGCAGAACCCGAGACAGAAGGGGATGACAGTTAAGGAGTACACAGAAGAGTGCTACAAGATGAACATCAGATTTTGACAAAGGGAGAGAGATGAAGAAAAAATTGCCAAATATATAAATGGCATGAGATATGAAATCCAAGATGAGTTCAACATGATGTCAGTAAGGATAGTGGAGGATGCTTAATAGTTTGCACTAAAGGAAGAGGATAAGTTGGCCAGAAAACAAAGCCAGCGAGGAAGAAGCAAAATCCCAGCCCCAAACAAAAGCAAGGGAGTTACCCATGACAAGGCACATAAGTATAAGGATGAGGTTGAGAAACCACACAATTATTCAGAAAGAGGAGGAAGTTCCCGAGGAAGGTAGGGTGGTGGAAGAAGTTCTTCTAGAAGAAGAGGAGGAGGAGAAGTAAGATGTTATGACTGTGGAAAGACAAGGCACATGTATTAGGAATGTCCTGAGAAAAATAAAAAAGGAGGAGGTGAAGCTCACATTTCAGAAGCATAGAGAGGGAATGTTGAAGCAGAAGGAGCAGAGGATAGAAGATCCCTGATGTTGAGGAAGGTTCTCTTAAAACCAGAGGCAGAAGTTGAAAAGCCAGTCTAGAGGAATAGTCTCTTCAGGACAGCTTGCAAGACTAAAGACAAAGTATGCAAGGTGATAATTGACAGTGGGAGCACTGATAACATAGTATCTACAGAGATGGTGGAGAAATTGGAGCTAGAGACAACTCGACATTCGAAGCCATACACAGTCTCATGGTTGCAGAAAGGACACCAGGTAATGGTTACTAAACAATGTTTGGTTGAATTAAGATAGGAGGATATAGAGATGAACTTCTATGTGATGTAATTCCCATGGATGTATGCCATATTTTGTTGGGAAGACCATGGCAGTTTGATAGGAATGTCATTCATGATGGGAGGAAGAATACATACACCTTAGATAATAATGGTACAACACACATGTTGCTGCCAATAGAGGAGAAGAAAGCGAAAGAAGAATCCAACACAAGCATACTTCTCATGAGCGGGAAGGAACTCCTGAAAGAAGCCAAGAAAGAACAGGAGATGCAGTTTGTTGTGGTGAGGAAACCCAGAGTTATCCTTAGAAGTACTTCGATGGATTATTTGCCTGAAGAAGTTCAGGAATTGTTAGATAGTTTTGCTGACATAGTGGTGGATGGGTTGCCTAACTCATTGCCAGCCATCAGAAGTATCAGCCACCATATTGATTTGATACCAGGAGAAAGTCTATCGAACAAAGCAACATACATATTGACACCTCGAGATAATGAGGAAGTGAAGAACCAAGTCCAGGAACTGTTAGACAAGGGTTCGGTCAGAGAGAGATCGAGTCCATGTGCAGTATCAAATGTGTTGAGTCCAAATAAATATGGAGGATGGAGAATGTGTACAGACTCAAGAGCCATTAACAAGATCACCATCAGGTATATATTTCCTTTACCAAGAATGGATGATTTAATGGACTGTTTAAGTGGAGAAAATTTATTTTCTAAAATAGATTTGAAAAATGGATATCACCAGATTAGAATTAGAGAAGGTGATGAGTGGAATAAATCCTTTAAGACAAATGAAGCATTGTATGAGTCGAAAAACTAGCAAAAGGAGAACACCAGGAGGGTGAGAGGAATATCTCTTCGAGAAATCCTTCAGATCCGAGTTATCGAAATCCCTAAAACACAAGGAGTGTGCGAGAAGTCGAAGTCTTCACAAGACCAAGCTCGGGAGGAATAACACTTTTCATAAGTGTTAAGGAGATCCAAGAGTCGGACTCGTCAGAGGAGAAAAGGTTCGAAACCTCTGAACACTTAGAAAATATTCTAAGTCAGAGAAATAAGAAGTTCAGGAAGAGGAGCGACATTGGTCGTTGGATCACAGTGCCAGGATCAATAGTTGTCTGATTCAAGACAGGGTGCACAAGTTTTAATGCTTCGTACATAGAGGAGAAATAACCCACCAAGACTTGAGACTTGAAACTTCCGAAGTTTGGAGTTCCGGATTTCCGAAATAAAATATTCGTCGTTCAATCATCTGAAGCAGACTGAGCCGTCAGATCGTCTGAGGTGAACGTCCGGCGTTGGATTGCCAAGAAGAATCTGAACCGTCGGATATCGTGAGCTCAGAAGGAATCATGTTTGAACTCTGATATTCTTGAAGCGCGGAGTGCCAGAGAACCGAAGAGCCTAGAGTCGTCGATCTGTCGAACTTGTGAGAAGATCGCGAGCTCTGGGAAATTTGTCGTGGGATTTTTCAGTTTGAGAACTGAGGTCAACGAACTCCGAAGACCCGAAGTGAATCTGAGCCATCGGATCTGGAGGAGACGTGGAGAAGATGAGTGAGCTATGGGTAAATTCCCGAAGCGATCTCTAGCCATCATATTCAGGGGAGACGTGGTGTGAATCCTTGTACTCCGGGAAAAGACCCGAAGTAATCCTCAACCGTTGATCTAGGGGAACACGGGTCAGTCGATCACAACCTTTGGATAAAATTCATTGGGGAAAGGGTGGAGTTTGAGATTTGGAATCTCCGAAGTCCGAAGCCTAGAGGAGATCTCGACCATTGATCGAGAGAAGGGTCTCAGGACCGTTCATCTGGATTGAAATGTCAAACACCAAAGGTGGAAGCTGGATCGTTCATTGTGAGGACATGTGTCTACAGATCACCCATCCGAAATATTGGAGTACGAAAGAAGGCGATGTTTGAGGTTTCAAAACCTCGAAGCCCGGAGAACCGCATAGATCACAGTCGTCGATCAAATGGGACAAGTGTCATCAAATCTTATGCTCAAGAAGATTGCTCTGCAAAGGAAACCAAGGCTTGAGATTCGAAATTTTCGAAGTTCAAAATTATAAATCGATCATAATCGTCGATCGAAGAAATGGATATTCGAACCATTGATTCCAGAGGATAGATCTCAGTCGTCCGTTTGAAAGCACCATCAAGATCGTGAGATTGATGGTCATCTCGCATTGCAAGGACAGAAGTTGTGAGGACTTTAAAAAGTCAAGGGCGGGTTGCAATCCATACCATGGTTTCACCAGGAGGACACATGGAGGCTCGAGGAGAATTGCGGGCCCAAAAATAGTTTGAATTAAAACCGCTTGTGGTCACACCCACAATCACATGGTCATCACCCAAGGTCACATCAGAGGAGGGCCGAGAGAAAAGGCACTAACGCCCGATACTATGATATTTTCGTAGAGCACGAAAGGGAAGGTCGTGAGTGTCATGAAGCCTGCACAGGAAGTTGAGAGGGCATGTGTCTAAAGAGGGACGAGACCAGCAAGTTTTCAGAGAGTTGTTCGACTCCCAAATAGAAGATCCTGACTGGGAGGTCTTCCAACCCTTATGAGAGAAGGGGGTCTGCATCAACATCCCTCCATACCTGTTTATTTTTTATCTCCTCAAAACTAGAATGTTCAGCATCAATGATGCTACTCATAAGTGCCATATATTTTGGAAACTTCTTCGGAGGCCTAGGCTCTTTGACCACACTCCTAGGAGCCTCATCAATATCCCTCAATGTCTATACTAGCCACCTAGGTCTCCTGATAGGGCTAGAAGGGGCTAATTCCTCCTCTCCACCTGAAGTCTAAATTGTTGACTACTTTTCATCCTTCTGAGCCTACTACTCCTTGTCCTCTATCCCTGCTAATGACTCATAAGCACTCCTAGATGTTAAGTTCTCCTTGAACTTCACATCTTTGGTTAAAATTGTCCTCCTCTACGTTGGAATAAAGATCTTGTGAGCCTTGAGGTCTCATTGTACCCCACAAATATACCCTTTTGTCTTGAAGGCTCCATCTTCATCCTCTTCTCCACTAGCATGTGGATGTGAACTGGACAACCAAATATCCTCAAATGTCCTATCTCTGGCTTCACCACTGTGAATTCCTCCTCCGGAGTCTTGTCCCCCAATATCTTGTGAGGAATCTTGTTCTACACATACACCATTGTATTACATGCCTCTACCAATAAAAACATAGGCAAAGCCTTATCATGTATCATATCCTTGGCATAACCGATGATGGATCGATTCTTTCTCTCCACAACCCCATTATGTTGAGGTTTGTATGAGAGTGTCAACTCCCTCTTGATCCCTACCTCCTTGAATAAATCCTTGAATTCATTGGAGGTGTACTCTCCCTCATTATCCAACCTCAAGACTTTAATATTCATCCATGTATGGTTCTCTACCTGAGCCTTGAGCTATTTGAACCGATTGAATACCTCATCCTTGGTATTCATAAATAATATCCAGGTTTTCCTATAAAAATCATCAATACACATCACATAGTATGATGATCCCTGTAAAATTTCTATTGACATCAACCCACTCACATCTGAATGGATAAGATCCAAGAACCCCTTGGACCTACTCTTGTTTCTTGGAAAAGAAGCCTTGACATTCTTTCCAAGTGCACACCCTCTACACACTCCCTGCTACTCAATACTAAACTCTGGAAGACCTGTAACAATCTCCCCAAAATTGGAAATGCCTTGTAGTGTACGTGTCCCAAGCTCCTGTGCCACAACTCACATAGGTTGTGACTTTTGTGTACTAAATCCTAAACAGGCTTTCCTTGCAACCTGTATAAAGTTCCCTCTCTAACCCCAATGACCACTGCGTTGTCTGGGCTAGCTTTCTCTAGACGTATGAGTACCTTCCCTCTCTACAAAGTGATGGAAAAAACCCTGTCCTCCATAGCTAAGACTGAAAGAAAATGTTTCTTGAAACTTGGTACATAAATCACATCATGGGAATCTAGCGAACCTCCTAACTCAAGTTGAAACATAACTATTCCCTCTCCCTTCACTGCATACCTGACATCATCATCAAGCTCCACATGAACCTTTGAGTCCTTCTCCGTTAGACTGCTAAATAGCTCCCATGCCTTTGTCATATGACGAGATGCACCACTATACAAGAACCAACCACTCCTAGTTGTTGTGCTAGTATAAAGGCAAGAAATCATTTAGTAATCCTTCTCAAACTTTGTTGCAAACTCATTGAGCTACATCTATGTTGATGTTGTTTCATGCGTCGTTTCATTACCCTTCTTCTTCTTCAAACACTGAGATGCATAATTCCCATTCTTATGACATGAGAAGCACTTTATTTTACTCAAGTCCTTCTTCTTCTTCCCTGGTTATGATTATCCTCCATCATTGTTACTCTTGTTAATATAACTCTTTCCTTTTCCCTTCCTTGTCTTACTAATAAGAGCCAAGTTCTCTTCATTACCTCCCTGCTTGTTGCTTTTAGACTCTTCTCGAGTCTCTTCCTGGATGCAATAATCCCAAAGTCTCTACCAATCTGGGATATTTTCTTGAGCACAAACTCATTTGACAAATGGTTCCCATGACTTGGGAAGACCATTCAATGCCATGTTAATGAGATCTATGTCCTCTTTTTTCTCCCTTATGGTTGAAATTTCATCATGCACCTATGTGACCCTCGTGAGATAGCTAGTAACATTATCTGATCTAGACATCTGAATCGATCTGATTTTATTCCTTAATATCATCTTGTTATTCATGTTCTTTCTTTGGAATAAACTTACCAAGGCATCAAACATTTCTTTGGCCATCGAACAGAATCTAGGACTCTTTCTACTTTGATCTCCTTCTTATTATGAGCATCTAAAGTTGTTGGATTTGTCGGTGGAGTAACTGCTTTATCCACTAACTCCCAAAGGTCATACTCCTTCAACGCCAAAGTAACTCTTGATTTCCAAGATAAGAATTTGGATCTCCATCCAATATATTTTCAACTCTCAATGGTGTTTTTTCCATCCCCAAGACCTGATAAACTACCTTGGAAATAACTTGTTTTTAGAAAACTTCCCTTGTACCGATCTAGCTTCCTTTTAGAGCGTGTGCTTTGATACCATGTAGAAATTATTACTTCAACACCTAGGTACTTTGTTATCTAGTGATTTCCTTACTGCAATAGGATTAGCAACTCACAAAAAAAAAATACACTATTGAAATATTCAACTCAATATCATGCAGCGGAAGCATAAACAAGGAAACCAAATCAAGCACACATGAACACCAACATTTTTGGGTAAATACTCCTGGAAAAAACTCGGAGGGAAAACCAACATTGAGAATGATTTTATTATGCTAAAATCAGGGTAAACACCTTTTGATCTCTGGTGGGGATTTTTATCTCCGGTAGGGGAATAATTGGTTCCAACATTTCTCGTTTTCATTGCTATCCACATTTTCCATCAGTAGGTGAAGCACATTTTCTCTCTTTGAGGTTGAGTTCTATCCACATGTTGAGCAAGATCACTGAAGGAAAGGTTGGTCATAAATCTGGAGACTATGCCTTTGTAGATAAACAAAAACCTCTAAGAACCTATATCGGGTTAGGGATAAAGGGGAAAAGGTAAAATACGACATGTCACTCTCGTAACAGGGATAATGGTCCACTAAGAGAAATACAATTGCAGACTAATCTGGAAATGACTGACCTGTTGTATAATCAATTATGGCACACTTTTCTAGGTACCCGTGACTGTCTCTTCCTTGACTCGTGGATATCTGCGACCTGCCCCACTTTGACCCGTGGATGTCCACGACTGTCTCAATTGTGAGCCGCAGATGTATACGAAAAACCTGTATGAAAATATCTATACATTCCAACACTCTCTTGTGGCTTCCTTTTGTTGAAACCCACTTTTGTATGTCTTTGTTCTCTCTTCTCCTTGACCTGTATGATCTCTAGATGAAGGTCCTTCACTTATCCAAGATCTTGAACCACAGTCCTTTGTGATCCAATACTCCATGTCAACTCCCTCAACACATGTCAAGTCAAGTGTCTTTCTCCTTCACCCTAGCCTTGCTTTTATAATCATGAGTTACAATCTATTTCTAATCTCAAAAGTGATCTATGGTTGAGATTACTTCTCACACTCAGTTTTAGATTTAAATTACATGGTGCATGATGAGTAATTTTAGCATGTCTCATAAATAACTCAATTAACTAATTACATAATTAATTAATAAAAGGAATTTACTGTAATAATTCATTTACTAAAGTAAATTCAAGAGTAGAAGGATTTGGACAATTTCCACACATCTAGACACATATACCTGTGCAGAAATACATGTCTGATGCTACCACTAACATCAACAACTTACAGGTGCAAGCATCATTAAAAAAAATAACAACAATTACTTATATGTGACTACATACAAGAATTAACCCATATCAAGCATAGACAAATATGCACACAGTAAATAAGACAAGCACATAAAGAACACTTGTCTTTCAGAAAATTCACCAATTGTGCGTGTGACTCAGACATTCCTCCCAGTGTGTGAAAGTACCTGAAACTTTCAAAATTTTTATTCAAAAAGCCAAGTTTGAAAGAGAAAGAAAGAGACGTGTTCAAAATGTTCAACTTGATGACACTCTTGATCACTACATTTGGAATGGGCTCGACACTGTTCAATATAAAGTGATATTAGGTGATTATGAAAAACTTGCAAATATTGTTCCTAAAAAAGAATATCCCTAGTTATTGCGGATATCCCTCATGGTTATAATATCCAAAACATTGGATATGATACTGAGCCTTATACTTACCAAGCTTTCAATAAAGTGGTTATGAGATTTACAGAAGTTACAACATCACCATTTTGGAGATTTCTAGTATTTCATTCAGACACACAACAAGGACTAGTACAATCAATCTTCAAGGGGAAAGAAAAGACAAGGATGCAGTTTATTTGATAAGATATCGAAAATGTATGTTTAGCAATTAATATTAGAAAACAATTTTATTAATTCACAAGTTAATTGAATTTTCACTTATTTATGTTATAGCCACACACCTAATATTCATAGCTCCAAGAGAGAATCATTTAAACATGATTTTGAGAGTATACATCTTGCAACCTGGACAAAAGATGATTCTTATCATTCTATTCTTGCCAATGCAAATGATGGAGAGACTCCTAGTAGTATATTGGTATAGAATGATGTGGTTAGAAAGCTAACATATGAGGAAAATTATTTGAAAGGAGAGATGGTTAACATTTATCAAAAACCACAAGCATTAATTAATTATCTTATAGATAAATTTTCAAATGAAGGAGATTGGGTTTTGGATTTGTTCTTGGGTTTAAGTAAGAATTATGATCTAATATTTATGAAATCATACTTCAATCTTATATTATTATTAATTTGTGTATTTTTACACTATCCAACTTCATTATTATTTTTTATTTGGTGATTAGGTACAACATTAGCATGTTGCCTACAGAAAGGAAGGAATTGCATAGCCATTGAAAGTGACCCAATGCAATGTAGTTTTATTCAACAAAGAATTAATGTTATTCCAGCTCTTCTAGATGAAATGCAAGAAGTTGGCTTGAGGAAATGAAATTTAGTGAATCAAAGGTGGCAAAATTGTCAAATGAACATCAAGTACCATTATGAGGAATGATTGGAAATGATCACTTTGGAGAACTTGCAGATATCAAAGAACCAATGGAAGAACAAAATGACACAATGGAAGCACAAAATGACGTCGAAGAAGATGATAATGTGTCTTTTGAGAATGATGAATTTGGGATATATGATATTGTTGATTAGTTTAAAGATGTCTTTGAAGACGATGCTCAATTTTGCAAATTTTTGATGAGCTATAACTGTAATTATTTCACTTTCATATTTTAAAATAAGAATAAAGATGTATCTATTGTTGTTTTGTGATGAATCTTTTTATTGTGTTTTTTTTTTTTCGTTTTATTTGTATGTGAATCACTATACATTGGAAAATTTTATTAAATGTTGTCATTTTTTTACTTCAAATATATAAAAATATGAAAGAAAATGATAATGTTTTATAAAATTTAAACTTTTTTGTTCAATTATGTCCATAAAAATGTTTTATTTGACATGTTCTTTTAAGGAATATGTACCAAAATGTATAGATTTTTTATTATATATGGCTATAAAATGTGTATTTTTTTGCTAAATATTCAAAAATAGTGTTATTTAACTACATTTTTTTTTCGATTTATTGAAGTAAAGGCAAACAATGTGTTAAAAATGATGTTTTTCACTCTTTAAAAAGTATGGAACAATAAATTAATTAAGGAGACAAAATTATATGAAAAATAGTAATTTCAAAAAAGTAAATGGTAAAAAATATTTTTAAGATTGAAAGAAGCATGAA
>SNQJ01S0011091.1:153516-179138 GCA_010110895.2 Picea sitchensis
CTCTTGAAATCTATTGAATGATGATTTATCATATGTCATATGTCTTGAAGCTCCATTTTTTACATACCATCCAACACTAGACACAATGTTAGAGGACAAGAAAGAGACCATAGCCATATCCATCCTAAAAATTACACAATATGAAGAAGAAATAACCCTTCAAATAACCCAAGTGCTTCTCTCAAGCAACATAGGGTTTCACACCCAACAACCTTAAGAAGGTCTAGCACCTCTCCCAAGTACACCATAGTTGAAATACCAACTCCCTCTTACACCTATAGTGGTTGAAAGGAATCAGAGGTGTGAAACACTCTTCCTAGATTGATCCATGAGAGAAGAATGTGAAAAAAATTCAAACATATAGTTGTAATAAATTAAATAAAAAAGAAACCATAGACAACAATATTTCCTCACACTCTAAAGCAATCTCAATGTATTCCTCAACAACTAACAATGGTTACAATACACTTTTAGAGCCATGATCTTAACATGAGTAATGAGCAACAAGCTCATTATTTCTTGGCCTATATCATTCTACATTATGCACTCTAGGCTACATTGGCCACCCAAGCATATATGGGCCAACATGAGGTATCTTACAATGGAGTATCCCATTCCATTAAATATGCTTCATCATATCAAATACCATGGGTTACCCAATACCATGGACACATTAGTCGTGAATGCTAAAAATATCATTAATTGTATCAAGGTTAATCTAACTACTATATGAATGAATCAAGATTAACCCAACATTCCCCCCTTTAAAATTGACTTGGGATAAACACCTATCCCCCTCAAATTTTATTAATTGGTTTATGGGAATACAACATGCCCTCTATCACCTAAGTCTACATCTAAAATTTATACCAATGAACCATCAAACCAAGGGTACTCATGCCTAAATACGTCTTACAACTATATACCCATATAGATATGTGATAGCATCCAATTCCATAAAAAAAAAATTAGAATTGTATGTATGAGCATGTGATGCTATGAAACATCAACATGCTTCATTGCCAACATTTCTCCTACTCCAAATACAATTACATAGACCAATTACTTCTCAACCAAGTACTTACCATACTTATCCATGCATGTTCTCGACCAAAGCCAAGTGCTTCAAGCTCACTCCCAATTTTAAGTCTTGTCATGCTTTTCATTTTCTTGCAACAAGTTTTCATTTTGCACAAGCTCCCACTCAAAATTAGATTAGATAAAAGATTTGTGTCCCTAACACCTTGGATTTGAGGTGATTGGATATGATACCAAATGAAAGGAAGTAGAGGTATGGAATATGATTCCTACACTAATACATGAGAGAATAATGTGCAAAAACTTCGAACATAATAGTTGCAATAAATTAAATAAACAACAAACCATAAAAAACAAGATTTCCTCACACTCCAAAGCAAGCTCAATGTATTCCTTAGCAACTAAAAATGGTTATAGTAAACTTTCATAAATGTGCTCTTAACAAGAATAATAACCAACAGGCTCATTCTTTCATGGCCTACATCATGCTACATTATGCACTCTAGACTACACTGGCCACCCAAGCCTGTACATGCCAACATGAGGCATTTTACAATGGAGTATCCCAAGCCATTAAATAGGCTTCATCATATCAAATACCATGGGAAATACCATGGGCCCATAAAATGTGAACGTAAACCATTCATTCAATTTGTCAATGTTAACATAAATACTATATGACCAAGTCAATATTAGTCCAACAATGATCTCAACCACAAAATCTTTGATTCCATGTAGAAATTTTCTGAACTATAACAATTGATGCAACTTCGGAAATTCAGAGTCTTTCTTAGAGGCTTCCTAGATCTCAACCCTCTGAATTTTTAGCCTTAGAATTTTTATGAAATATAAATAAAACAACAAAAATAATGGGCTATATTTCACCTCTTAACAACCCCAATCAATAAGGCAATCCAAGATAAAATATACCAAAGTGTGCCAACAAGTTTTAACCTTCTAGAGCAATCTTATCATGCATAAAACATATTTAAAATTCACTTATGACAATTGTAATTATAAAAAAAATCTTCCCTATCTTTTTCAATATTAATGTTAAATCACTTAGTAATTTTAGCCTTAATTTATGTCAAAACAACAAGGCATACTAGTGCTATAAATTACCAAACCATGAAGATAAATATAGTTGAAAATCAAATTCGTAATAAGACAAATTTGGACGGATGAAAATTTCATACAAATATAAAAATGAGGTTAATGTACATGCTATGGCCTCATCCCAAGGCTATAAAAATCCTCTACCTCCCCAAAATCATAGCTAAGGAAAACCAATAAAAACCCTAGCCAACACCAAGGAGCTCCAACAAACAAGCATCACACTAGCATGTTCTCCAAGAAAATACATATCCACTCCTCCAGTTCCCAACAAGCATAATCTAGGGTTTAATCATAAAACCCTAGCTCCAATGTCTCCAAGGGATGGAACCCTAAAACTAGTATTCAAGATGTTCCAAAATTTATAAGAAACCATAGCACCTCTAAGATAAGAGAGACAAATACGAAGATGAATAACAATGAAACAGAGAGAGACATATCAGTGTGATCCTCTCCTCACATATCTAACACAAGATGATCAATAATGAGATAATATGAAAGGACTCTATCCTTCCTCTATATACATATCAGAGGTAAGGGAGGCCAACAAAATATATTTGAGCCTAAACCCTTACAATAAAAACCTACAAAACCATAAGTAGGCTCACATATGTGAAGTGCTACACTACAAGGGTACACATGTCAATATCCAAGGTGATGTCGTACACAAGGAAGGCTCCAATGCCTCCATGCAATCATCCAAGATACCCCATACTATCTAAGGATCTATTCCCTCCTCTTGGATGCCAGATTATCCTCCTCCAATGTAGGGTGTTCTCCAAGAAAACAACCTCCTCCATGTGGCCAACATGTAGAATGTCACCAAGTTGTCTAAAGATATCCAATGCCCCAAGGAATAATGTCATGCAAGCACCCAAATAAGGTCAAGAGATAATTGAGTAAGCCATCTCCAATATGTAAATCGGTCATGGACCATCCAAGGGTTAATCATACACCATGTACCCCAGATTTCATGAATCGCCCCCAAACATGGTGCAAACACTTTCAGAGTAGCCTCGAAAGGTAACATCTAATTGAAGTAACAAGTAGACAAGTTGTAGGAAATTTTGAGAAGTGTGATGCATAAAGTCCCTATCGAAAAAGATGTGTGCACACACACACACACACACACACACACATTTGAAGAAATGGAGTATAAATTGAAATCAATAGCAATAGTGTATATACCTATATAGTATTTGAACATTCAAGTAAGACGACTTGTAAAATAATTGAAGAAGATATGGACTAATGTGATGGACATACTATATGAAAGACATGGAGACGACATAAATACATGGAGAAGGGACTAAAAATGCATTTTATAGCAATAAAGATGGGCATGTAAAGAATGATGTTTCGTATTGAAGAAGTTAATTTAATTTTGGATCAATTTGATCTAATAACTCACAATGAAGGCCAATGTTAAAAGAGAAGAAAGATATTTGAAAGAAAAATAAATAATTTAACATTGATTGTAGAGGACATGATGAGGGAAAGAATATAGCTAATAACTCACAATGAAGGCCAATCTTAAGAGAAAAGAAAGATATTTGAAACAAAAATAAAAGAATTAACATTTATTGTAGAGGACATGATGAGGGAATGGATATAGCTAATGTAGGCCATGGTTGATCTCATAAAAACTAAGCTAAAATGGGAATGAGCATCACATATAAAGAAAGAAAGGACAAGATATTGGTTTGTAAAAGACAAAGAATTTGACGAAATTTTGAAATGGCAAGTATCACTATTCAATAATACAATGAACAAGATTACCCTAAGCCTTAACCATTGTGGGACATTATAATTCAACATCTAGCGTTAGAACTTGCAATGATTTAGGAGACACAAACCAAAACTTAAATGGTGAGGAAGCATTTCCAATCTTGCAATGATAACTTCACATATCTAAAGGATAAAAACTCCTTAAAAGAAGAAACAAGAGCATTAATTAAGAAATGGGAGACAAAATATTAGAATACCAAGGGGAACATCCAAAATATTCTACTTGTAAGATGACAAGAACATAGCATAGTCAATAATATAGGAAAAGATAATGGAGTTTAGAAGTTAAGGGAAATTAGAGAAGGCTTACCCTTGAACATCAATTGGAAAAGGACAATCAAGACAAGCTTCATCAGTATATGAAAACACTAAAATTAAAATAGAAAGAAAAAAAGAAGACACGATAGAAAATACAATAGAAAAAGAACACAAAATGAAAACATTGAGCTAAAAACTATGACAATTGCAAAAGATAAAGGGAAGAAAAAGAAACATGATAGAACAAAACAAGACATAGTGGACAAGAGACAAAAGTACATGCAATAATTCAAGACTCTAGAAAAGAAAATCGAAGATGAGAAAGGCATAACTAAAAAGAATGTTGAGGAGAAGGGTAGAGATGCATAAGGACCCACACAAGGACTAGAGGAGATAAAATAATAGGAAAATATTAGGTAAAATAAAGAAATACATGATGACAAGAAAGCCAATGAACATGTAGAGTGTTAGGGACCTAACCCCTCACGTGGGTAGAATAATATATTTCCATGTAATAAATGTCAATATTAATAAGGCCTAGCAATAAGGAATAATAAGTCCAATGTAAGAAGACCTAATAGAAGCTTCCACTTCTAGAAGGATATTCCTCTAGATTGTTCTTTTGATAGACATATGTAGTATAAATAAGAGTCGAGGGTATGAGAAGTTTTGTCTTGGATATTATTGTAATAGAGCTCTGCTCTGCTAGAGGTTGCCCCCTCGAAGAGGCAAGTGAACATTGCTCTCAGTAATCGAAGTGCTCTTTTTGGTGTTCTTCTAGTATCATTTTGGTATTATGGTGGTGTTGTTCTGATTATATTGTTGTTCATCTTCCATTTCTAGCTATTTATTTTTTTTCTGCATACTTTTTTATATATGGAATATTACAAGTGGTATCAGAGCACCTTCCTTAGTAGAAAATTGTGGGTTAATTGTTTTTCAGGGTAGAGACATATTCCAACATATTTAAGCTACAAATATCTGTTGTTACGCGCATAAACCCACAGTCGGGGATTCATACACGCAGGAAATACAAGTGGTACTCAATATCACATATGTTGGCCACCGTTGTAACCCCTGTTGGTACCCCTTCGAGTGGTAGCACATCAGAAAACACTTGTATACAGATCAACCTAAATCTTCTGAAGCCCTCCATAGATAAATCGATCGGTCGCCTGACTGCTATAGTGTCATCGAGAACAACAGTCGGGAATATATTCTCTAGTACTTGGGTAGTCAAGTAGTACGGCTAAGGGCACAGTCTAGCCTCCTTAGTTGGTTCCCTGAGATATTGGGCCGAGTACTACTGTTAGACCCCGCACGTATATCAGAGAGTTATAGCACAGGGAAAACCCTTGTTTGTAGAACCCTTGAATACCCTAACCCTTGGGAAGGAAACATAAATAAACCCAATAAGATCTATTGTCATGCATCAATGTCTTCTGCATTATGGCTGTGAAATTACTACACATTTCTTCTTGTTAAGCATTTGGGAATTTTGTTGTTGCAATATTCTTCAGGCCGAAGTATAACTCTGCAGGAGTAAAAATAAAAGAGTATAGTGGTCCCATTGGCACACTTATTTGGGACCTATTCCATTGGATTCTCCTTTTCTCCCTGATCGTAGTCATACCCTTCATTTTTAATCCTTTTTGTTTCCGTGGACCCGACCCCTTCCCAGTTTCCCTATTTTTCCGCATATCCCATTATATTTCTCTGCAAACATTGATCGTCGTGGTGCCTATCACTTCTAAGTATTTTTTTTGTGGTCCCACCCACCCATTTTTTCCTTACCCGCACTTCCCCTCTCCAAATGGCCACCACTCACAACCAAGATCTCCCAAATTTCATCAATCAAGCCCATGTCTCCATCAAACATCTCACATCTCAGTTGGAATCCACCAATTCCCGCATTGACACCTTGGAAGCCAACCTCAAAACCCAATTGACCTCCCTCCAGTCTATTTTCAATCAATTGTTGAATTGCCCTATGGGTCCTTCTTCATCAACACAACCCGATGTTGTTGATTCCTCTTAGTCTCCACATTTTCACTCCAACTCCTTTCATCATGAAACCCGTCTTCCCCGCGTAGAGGTCAATAAATTTGATGCCTCTGATCCTACAGGTTGGGTCACTCAAATGGAGCATTATTTTTCTTTGCATGGTATTACTGACGAGTTGGACAAACTTCGCTATGTTGTCCTCTATCTATATCCTGAATGTTGGTAGTGGTGGCAATGGCGCAAAAATTCACGTTAGGGGTATATTGCCTGGACCTAGTTTGTTCCTGATCTCTATGCCCGTTTTGATACTGATACCCATTATCTAGGTCATTTGACCAAGTAGAAACAATCAGGCACAGTGGAAGACTTCATCACTTCTTTTGAGCATTTGACCTTTCGAACAGAGGGCATGTCAGATGTGTTCTTCCGTGAATGATTTATCAGTGGTCTTAAGGATGAAATCTGATCCCAGGCTCTCATGGCCCTCCCTCCCACTTGGTTGGAAGCTACTCAATGTGATAAAGAGGCCCAACAAGTTGTTTTTTCCCAAAACAAAAAACCCCCTTTTGTTACTCACCCCCAACCCGCTCATCCTAACCCCCCTATTACTCCCCTCAAGGTCCAAAAACTAACTAGGGATGAAATGGATGAACGCCAATTGAAGGGTCTTTGCTATAATTGTGATGAAAAATATTTTCCAGGGCACACGTGTAAGGAACAAAAACTATTTATGGCCATATCAGAATATGTTCCTAAAGAGGATGTGACAGTTCCCCTTGTTGAAGAACCCTCCCTTCCCGATGCCCTCCAAGAGCCTGTTGACCCACTTATTTCCTTGCATGCCCTCACTGGCTTCTTGGTCCCCCAAATGCTCAAGCTCATTGGCTACATTAAGCACAGGAAGGTCATCATCCTTGTTGTCAGTGGTAGCACCCACAATTTTATTCATCGTTGCATTGCCCATGAAACCAATTGCTATATTCGTGCTATCAATAATTTTCAAATCATGATAGCCAATGGTGGGTCCATGAAATATGGTGGGCGGTGTGAAAATATTCGTCTTCAAATTGGACATTACCAACTGAAATCTCATATGTTTTCCATTGACATGGGAGGTTGTGACATTGTGCTAAGTGTTGAATGGTTACGCACTTTGGGTCCCATTCTTATGGATTTTAAGGAATTAACCATGCAATTCCAACAGGACGGACAAAAGTATCAATTCCAAGGTCTCATAGTTGGTTCTCTTGAGATCATTAGTTCCCATCGTATGGAAAATCTCCTCAAGAAAGGCCACTCCAGTGTCATTGCTCAACTCCATTCTATTCAAGTCGTTGAGACACCCTATGTGCATCCTGATCGCCAAGCTATCCTTTCCAAACATCAAGTTGTTTTTTCCACCCCTCAGGGCCTTCCTCCTTCTCATGGTGTTCATGATCATTCGATTCCCCTTGTTCCTGACAATCTTTCTCCCAATGTTCTCCCTTATCTCCACCCCTTTTCCCAAAAGAATGAAATTGAGAAAATAGTGTTGGAATTTCTCCAAGCAGGTGTTATCTGCCCCAGTACCAGCCCTTATTCTTCCCCTTGTGGTCATGGTACTTAAGAAAGAAGGTACTTGGCGCATGTGTCCTGACTTTCGTGACCTCAATAAGCTCACCATCAAGGAAAAGTTCCCCATTTCTGTCATTGATGATCTCTTGGATGAGCTGAGTGGTGCTCAGTACTTCACTAAACTTGATATGCGTTCTAGCTACCACCAGATACGTATGGAAGAAGCTGACATACCCAAGACTTCCTTTCAAAATCACGAGGGTCACTATGAGTTTGTGTTCATTCCCTTTGGCCTGTGTAATACCCCCTCCACCTTCCAAAGCCTCATGAATCATGTCTTTCATCCTTTTCTCCGTCATTTTTTCTTAGTTTTCTTTGATGATATTCTCATCTATAGTAAAACTTGGCAATCTCATTTTTCCCATGTGGATCAAATTATCCATCTACTCTCACAGCACCAACTTTTACTCAAACAATCTAAATGTGCTTTTGGCACCTCGTAAGTCGAGTACTTGGGTCACATTGTGGGCAAGGCCAGTGTAGGGGTGGATCCTAAAAAGATTGAAGCTATGCAAGATTGGCCTCACCCAAAGACTCTCAAAAGCTTGCGTGGATTTCTTGGTTTAACAGGTTATTATCACAAGTTTGTTAAGAATTATGGAAATATTGTGGCACCTCTCATTGCTCTCCTTAAGAAGAATTATTTCACTTGGACTCTAGCAGCTACTCATGATTTTCAAACCTTGAAGATGGCTATGTGAACCACTCCAGTCCTGGCCCTTCCTGATTTCACAAAGACCTTTGTCCTGGAATGTGATGCTTCCGGGAAAGGAATTGGTGTCGTCCTTATGCAAGAGGGTCGACGTTTGGCCTTTACCAGAAAACAATTGTCATAGAAAAATTTGGGAAAATCAATCTATGAAAATGAAATTTTGGCTATTATGCATGTCATGGATCTTTGGCACCCTTATCTATTGGGGAAACTCTTCCAAATTAAGATAGATCATCAAAGTCTCAAGTATCTTCTAGAACAACGCCTTTCCTCCCTTGAGTAACAAAAATGGGTGACTAAGCTCTTTGGATATGACTATGAGATCATTTACAAGAAAGGAAAAGACAATGTGGTTGTTGATGCACTTTCTAGAAAATATGAAGATGAAGGGTCCCTTTTTTCTCTCTCCTTCATTGTACCAGATTGGATCCAAGTTGTTCGCCAAGAATGGCTACAAGATTCCAAAAGTTCGCATCTGATACAATAATTGCAGTCCAATTTTCCAGTCTCCTCAGGGTACTCTTGGCTAAATGATGAGATTTGATACAAAGGCCGTTTGTGATTAAGTACCCAGTCAAAACTTGTATCCACGACACTTTCTAAGCTTCATCCTACACCCATAGCTAGGCACTCAAGGTTTACCAAAACCTATGACCGAGTCAAACATTATTTTTTCTGGGATGGTATGAAAAAGGACATTCATAAATTTGTGGATGAATTTGATGTGTGTCAACACAACAAGGGATAAACAGTCAAATCTCTTGGCACACTACAACCGCTTTTGATTCCATCTGCTATTTGGCGGGATATATCTATGGATTTTATTGTAGGATTAACTAAATCGGGAAATAAATTAGTCATCATGGTGATAGTTGATCTCCTTTCCAAGTATGCTCATTTATGTGCTCTTCAACACCCATTTACAGCCTCCACTGTGGATAAACTTTTCATGGATCAAGTCTTCAAGCTTCATGGCATGCCACATTCTATTATTTATGATCGTGACCCAACTTTCACCAACAACTTTTGGCAATAACTATTCAAGCTCCAAGGCACCTAATTGCATCTCATCACAACTTATCATCCCCAAACTGATGGTCAAACTAAAGTGGTCAACAAGTGTTTGGAAACATATTTGAGGTGTTTTGCATCCGAATGAAAAAATCAGTGGGCTTAATGGTTACCACTAGCTGAATGGTGGTACAACACTTCTTACCATACAACTACCCACATGACTCCTTTTGAAGCGGTATATGGAAAAAAGCCACCTTCAGTTCTCTCATATTTTCCAGGTGTCTCAAAAGTCCAGGCAGTTGACCAAATACTTACAGTTCGAGAGGCTATTCTCCGTACTGTCAAAAATAATTTGGTCATGGCCCAAAATCGCATGAAGCAACAAGCAATTCAAGGTCACTCTGAATGTCAATTTGCAGAAGGGTATCAGGTGTTTCTTTGACTGCAACCTTACAAGAAAACTTCCCTCAAGGATGACCATTTTCATAAATTGGCACCCAAATTTTATGGTCCTTATACAGTTCTCAAGCATGTGGGATAGGTGGCCTATTAGTTAGCTTTTCCCAGTCATTCTAAGCTCCATCATGTTTTTCATGTTTCCCGCTTAAAGAAGGTGATTAGAACTAATTTCCAAACTCAAACTGACCTTCCCGAGTTGGAAGAAGAAGGCTCCATTTGGATATAGCCACAAGCAGTTTTGGACCAGCGTGAGCATCGTCTACGTCACAGAACCATCAAGGAAGTGTTATTCCAGTGGAAAGATACAACTCCAACAGATGCTACTTGGGAACCAACCATTATTCTGCAACAATTTCCTCATCTCAAGCCTTGAGGACAAGGTTGTTTTTAAGGGGGAGGACATGTTAGGGACCTAACCCCTCATGTAGGTAGAATAATATATTTCCATGTAATAAAGGTCAATATTAATAAGGCCTAGCAATAAAGAAGAATAATCCAATGTATGAGGTTCTAACCACAAAAGATAAAGGGGAAGAAAAACAAACATGACAAAACAAAACAAGACACAATGGACAAGTGACAAAAGGACATGGTTGTAAGTCCTACGATGCCAAGCCTGTGCATGCACACTTCCATCACAGACTGAAACAGAGGAAATCGAGAAAGCAAGATGCTCAGTGAAAATGAGGAAACATAAGTCTTCATATAGGGGATAGTTGGGGTTCCATGGGTGCAAGATGTGCCAAGGAGCGACTCCACCGAAAGTGCCTTGCAACACAATTCAAATGATAGACAGTTTGATGAAGGGTTGACGACATGACTTGGGTGCTCCACCAACGAATAAAAAATGGCTAAGGCATGGGAGCACACTTAGGAGAGTCAGCTCAACTCACCTAATAGGTGCACACACCCAAGACGACGAGTCGGTTAGAAACATCGGTGGGTCATCCAGGCGATGGAACAAAGCATTCAGTGGGTCAGCTAGTCAAGCCATCTGAACGCGCCGACACGAGGATTCAACCCAACCTTGTGAAAGGTGTGACTTGGTGAACCGATGAGTTGCCTCACCCATGGGAAAAGAGACGCATCAGATGGGTGCCTATAAAGGAAAGATGGTGCACAACAAAGAAGGAAACTTGGAAGACAATGAGAACAAGAAGAGATATGTGGTTCTAAGACAGATGAAGAGAGAGACCTCCCTCAAGGAGCCAAGTCACTCCACATGGGAGGGCTTGTGCTTCCTTGAGGTGGATTCAATGCATAGAGTTGGGTGAGATTATTTTGGGCTGATTTTGGGGAAGTCTGGAAACATAGGTCTATTGGAGGCATGTGTGAGGCAGAACTGAAATATTTGAAGTTTGTGGAAATGAAGATACAACAAGTCTATGGTTGAGGGAACATCTGAGGTGCACTGCAGAAGGTTGCAGAGACAGTTGCGAAAGAGGGTCTTGGTGATGATTCTATGTATGAGTTCCTTGGTGAGGTGAGGTGAATCGTTTGACTCTGTTGAAGTTGTAAAATGAGTCAATAGTTCTCACGTTGTAACTGTTTCTCAATAACAAAGACTTAGTCAAATGTTAGGCATGGTTTGTGTCGCCCACACTATATATGTGTTTGTCTTTTGTTTGTTCCATAGTTGTTTCTCATGTTCATGGGTATATGCTTAAATATGACTAAGTGTTAAATTTGTTAACAAATGTCTAAGTATGCAAGAGTTGCACTAGAGTAGGAGAGTGACTCGTCGATAGCCTAGAACGGAGTGTGGGTATACTCTAGGTGAAGAGGCATAGTCTGGATGAAGTAACCTTGGTGTTGCTAAGAATCTAATCGAGAAATGTTGTGGTGTTGCATGCCCTCAAGAGGTGCACGATCACAAGATTGGCTAGGCACATTGTGGGGATGTGATAGATGGTATCAGAGCTTGTTCATTGCATATTTTGGATAAGGGTCAGGGAGCTCTTCACAACTATCTCGAATATAGATGGTATCAAAGTGGATTCATTGCAGATTTTGGAGAAGAGTTGGGGAGCTCTTCACCACTATCTTGACAACATATGGTATCAGAGCTTGTTTGTTGTGAAGGCAGTTCAGTGGGAATGTTCACGGACTTGGTGAACAATTCGGTGAAACAGACTTGTTCATCATAGACTTTGCATCAAACTTATGGTAGAGGTTTGGTTGATGGTGCGATGGAAGGTTGGTATGGTCACACACCTTGTATGAACCACAAGTAGATTTTGTGTTGAGACAAAGCACTTGGACATGGTGAGTGATCACATAACTCATCACAAAGTTGATCTTACAGGTAGACTTGGTTGATTTGATTCATGATGTAAGTTAGTGCCAGACCTGTTGTGCACAACTTGGAGAGACCAAGAACAGAGTTCATTGGGTGAACCAAGCAACTAGACATGGAAAATGAACGTAGGATTTGTTGCATGACTTGTCACAGATCTAACCCTAGAAGTGATCACGAAAGAGAATGCAGAGGGTGATCGCATAAGTGATCACGAAGGGGAGAAATGATAGGTTTTATTAAGGTGAAGCACTTGGGTGCGTTGGATGACCTAGGGTGACCTAGAGAAGCTTCACAACATGCAGTTGGTTGGGCACGCTTCCATCATGAAATCTCTGAGTCGTGCGTCACCAAGAACAACAATTGAGTTGAGCTGGGTTGTTGGAAAATGGGTAGACCGCAACCTTCAGATGAGGTGACTCTTCATAGAGTTATAATAGTTAGTTAGCAACAATATGACTTGACATTCGGGCGATGAATGCATGGTTCCTTGAAGTGGAAGTAGTAAAGGTGCAGAGGTGGCAATACATTGGAGATGATTTCAGCCAGTTTCATGTGAAGTTTGGGACTTAGATAGATTTATGAAGTGGATGAATGGACTCAACCTTGTATCACAATAAAGGTTTTGTAGGCTTGTGGAGTTGTGAATGATGGTTGTGGTGAGTGCATGCAGAGAGTCAGTTTCTTAGGCAAGCGAAGGTCCAAGACAATAGACTTAGAACATGGTTGCAGCGAACGATGTCGTTGGAAAGGTATGGTTGGTTTCAAGTTCTTGCTTTTCCAAATTGTTGCAGTGAGTTCTTTGAAGGGAAGACACATGACTTGGTGGTTGAAGTGCATTCTCTTTCTGTGGTGAAAATCGAAAAACTTGAAGGTGACTCAAGTGGTGCAGATTTGAAGAAGTCATGTAGCAGTTGGGACGCTTTGGTTGGGAGAATGTGTGAAAGAGATTGGGATGACCTAATTGGATGAGTCATGTGGTGGAATTAGGAAAATTAGATGAAGTCGTGGAGGTGGATTTTGGAAGCTACCTAAATCTTTGATGAGGTGCATTGTACAAGTCGTTGCGATGAAGTGGGTAGTGAAGTCTGTACGTGTTAAGTTTGAGAGGATGGGTGATGTGCCCTGGTGTTTGGTGACTTAACTAGATTCATTGGGTCATGTGATGGCTTGATAGTTGCAACGATAGTTCCATAGTTTGAATGATTGCAGCAGGTGCAAGGAAATTTCATTCTAGGAGACAGATGGATTTAGAAAGGAAGTCGACCAAGAATTGTTGGTAGTCAACTTGAATGGGAAGAATGAAGACCAAGTGACTTGGGTGGTTTTTTCTCACCTTTGGTATGGGATATTGGATGAGGTAGAGCACACCTTGGTGAATTGCGGATGATTGTACGATGACTCAAAGATACAGTGGGGGTTGTTGGTTGGAGTTGACAGAAGTATTGGTGCAAACATGCCTAAGGAATGGAAGTTATTTGAGGTGACTCATTCTACTTGGAGCACTTTTTACAATTCATTGGGATGTTTGAGGATTGTAGGCACGTTGGCCACACTCATTGTAGATGTTGAGTTGCATTGAGGTGACTTGATGAAAGGAGGTGAGTTGAGGACTTGCCTTCATTTGGAGGATTGTGCAAAAAAATAGATTGCAACATGAGGATATTACTTGGGCATGAGAATTAATGTTGTTTTTTAATCCATGAGGATCTCCACACAAGGATTCATTACTTTGCACACCATGGAGAAGATCATTAAAATGTTAATTGATGATAGGTGACAAAGTTTTAAAAAAAATGATAATGTTTCATTTAAATTGTAAANCACATATTGATGTAGATACATCACAAATTTATATAAGAATCCATTTTTGCATTGACGTCCAATTAAGAAATGTTTTTCCGATTTACATCATGCATTGCATCTATTATACATTCACAACATAACTTGAATTGGTATACATGTACGGAACTTACCCATTTTAATTTTCATGTTCAAATAATCAAATAACTATCTTTGTCATGAGCATATATCATATAACATACAAATAGGTCTAGAGGTACACATCTTAATGTCTAACCAAGTCTAACTGACTCCAAACAATGCTAAATTTTGAATTATTAAGATTAGCAAACAATAATGTTCTAACTACCCAAGGTTGAAATATGGGGCATTACATTTTATCCAGGAGGATCTCCACACAAGGATTCATTACTTTGCACACCATGGAGAAGATCATTAAAATGTTAATTGATGATAGGTGACAAAGTTTTAAAAAAAATGATAATGTTTCATTTAAATTGTAAAAATTATTAATACTTTAAATGAGTGTGAGAAGCTCATGTATTATTCATTCAAATTGAAAAAATGATTAATACTTGAAGTGAGTGGAAAATACTCATGTATTTTTCATTTAATTTGTAAAGAGGGGAAATTAGTTGTGTGAGAATCCACCTCACAAATTAGTTTCCTAGTTTTAAGGGGAAATTAGTTTTGTGTGATAATCCACCTCACAACTAGTTTTTCTATTCTCAAGAAGAGGATGAGAGTCTCATAGGTTGGTTTGGGATTCTTCCTCATTTTATCACAAGTGGTTTCCTATTCTCAAGGGGAAGTTAAGGTTCTCATAGGTTGGTTGAGATGCTTTCTCATTTTTGTCCTTGAGTTGTTATTTAGATCCTAAATTTGTGGATCTTGTCTCCTTGAATTATGGGGAGAGGGAAACTATATAAATTCCTTATGTAAGCATTGTGGAGGAGGCCCCTTACAGAGAGAGAGAGAGATTTGCATTGTGAGGAATGTAGTCCTTATGGTGTCTGAGGAAGTGTCACCTATGTGAGAGCCTTAAGTTATCTTTGTATAAGACAAGGCTACTCTAGGTTTTCAGCCCTGTATGGATCATGTACCATGTTTTGTGAGAAGGTTTCATCCCTTGTTAAAGGAAGGATAATAAAACAATTTGTATTCCAAGTGGATCCAAAGATGTAGCCAAAAGAGTCTGGTGAATTCCGTTAACACATGGGTGTCAAATTATATGTGTGAATTTTGATTGCATTCTCGCTTAATTAAGTAGAGATTTAATTACACATATACACATAATTATAACAATTGTGTTCATGTTCATATGCAATGCTTAATGATTATTTTCTCATGTTCACTTGCGATTAAGCGTCAATAAAATATCCTCATTGTAGAATTTGTGTAGAGAAATATCTCACATAAATTCTAGGATCACTTTTGGAAGCATGATTGAGGGTGAATCCTAACCATTCTAAGGCATAGAGAGGTAGATGCAACAGCAAGGTTGAGTGACAAAGTAGTGGGGAAAAGGCAGTCTAGATGTGTAGTTCTTGGGGTAGATTGACTAATTGTGCCATGAGGTGGACAGTGGATTCAAGTTGTCATAAATGACTTTGCTTTGGGGTGAATTCATATTCAAGAAAGGTGAGGGGCATCCTCTCGTTGGTCTAATATCATTGTACGAATGGGACAAATTGTGGCAGGAAGTCAGAGTACGAACATGCCAATAGGTTTGAAGTGTAGCACTTAGACATTGTGGAGGATCTCCTTGATGTAGATCGAATGATGGAAACAATAGTGAGGCAAGTATGGATACTTTCATTGGTCTTTGGAGTTGAATGGACTGACATAGATGTAGACATAAAAGGCTAAGTTTGGGCATGGAGATGCAAATTTCAAGAATTGGACATGACAATCGAACTAGTTACCCAACTGGTGCAGGACTTGAGGCTAGCATTGTGCGGAGACATGAATGAGTTTGGTTGAAGTATGGGAACAACAACAAGTTCACATAAGTTCAACACTTAGACATTTTTGAAGTTTTTTTTGAGGTTGCAACAATAGTTTAGGTAGCAGCAACAACAATGAAACAAAGAGTGATCGTCGCAGTAGGGAATTGTCAGCTTAGACATTGCAAACATAGTTGGGCAGAGGGCAGTGTGGATGGTTGCACAAATTGTAGATGATTGTTGTGCAAGTTGGAAACTTGGAGTTTCCACTTTGACATAATCTTGGGTTTTTCAGTTGGCACGAAAATTGGGGTTTCCAACAGACTTAGTTGTAGCAGAGGCACAAGTTTGGGCAGAGACTTGGAGATCACAAATTTTATGAATGTTTCTAAGGACAACAATGACTTGAGGTGGGGGAGGAAGTAAGGCTTCCAGAGCCAATCCCAGGTGTGTGCACTTCCACCACATATCGAAACAGAGGAAAAAAAACATGCAGAATGCTTGGTGCGAATGAGGAGACATAAGTCTTCATATAGGAGAGAGTTGGGGTTTCTTGGGTGCGTTACGTGGGAAGGGGAAAATCCACTCAAGGTGCCTTGTGACACAAGTCAAATGATGAAGGGTTGAGGGCATGAGTTGGGCGCTCTACCAACAAAATAAAATAGGCTAAGGCATGGGGGCACACTTAGGAGAGTCGAATAAACTCACTTAAGGGGTGCACACACCCAAGATGACAAGTCAGTTAGATGGATCGATGGGCCAGCTAGATGACATAACGAAGCATTCAATGGGTTGGCTAGGAAATATACCTGAACATGCCCACATGAGGAGTCGACCCAAACTTGCGAAGGGGCACGACTTGGTGAACCAATGGGTCGGATCACCCATGGGAAAACAGATGTGATGGATGGGATCCTATAAAGGAAAGAGGGTGCACAAACAAGAAGGCAATTGTCATGTCCCCAAAATGTGCCTATTTGAATCTTATGATCATGCACCTCTTGAGGACGTGTGGCACCGTGACGTTTCTCGCTTGGCTGCTTGACAACACCAAGGTTACTTCATCTGGACTACACCTCTTCATCTAGAGCATATCCATACTCCATTCCAGGCTACTGATGGGTCACATTCCTACTCTAGTGCAACTCTAGTATACGTATGCATTTGTTAACAAATTTAACACTCTGTCATATTTAAGCATACATCCATGAACATGAGAAGCCAAGAGAACAAAAAAAAAACAGATAATAGAAAAATAGATATAATGCGGGCGACACAAATCGTTCCTAACACACAGCTAAGTCTTTGTTATTGTGAAACAATTACAAAATGAGCACTACCGGAAAAATTTACAACTTCAGAAGAATCAAACGACTCACCTCACCTCACCAAGGCACTCATACAAAGAATCATCACCAAGACCCTCTATCGCAACCATCTACGCAAGATCCTGTGGTGCACCTTAGACATGCTCTCAACCGCAGACTTGTTGTCTCTTCATTTTCACAGACTTCATAGATTTTGGTTATACCTTACACATGCCTCCAATAGACCTGTGTTTCCAAAATTCCCCAAAATCATCCCAAAAGAAGCTCGCCCAACTCTGTCCACCGAATGTTCCTCAAGGAAACAAAAGTTCTCCCATGTGGAGAAAATTGGCTCCTTGATGAAGCTCACCCTCTTCATCTACCTCAGAACCGTAGAGCTCTCTTTCTCTCCTTGTCTTCCAAGTTTCTTTATTTAGTTGTGTGCCTTGTTCCTTATAAGCGCTCATCTATCGCGTCTCTTTTCCCATGGGTGAGTCGACCCATTGGTTCACCAAATCATGCCCCTTCGCAAGGTTGGGCCAACTCCTCATGTGTGCGTGTTCGAGAAACTTTACTAGTCGACCCACTGAACGCTTCATTTCGTTGCTTGGCCAACCCATTGATCTGTCTAACCAACTTGTTGTCTTGGGTGCATGTGCCCATTAGGTGAGTCAAGTTGACTCTCCTAAGTGTGCCCACATGCCTAGCCGATTTTCTTTCGTAGGTGGAGTGCCCAAGTCATGGCCTTATCACTTCATCAAACCATCTATTGTTTGACTTTTGTCACAAGGCACCTTGGGTGGAGTCGCCTCTTGGCACATCGCGTGCCAAAAGAACCTAGACTCTCCCCATATATGAATACTTCCATCTCTTCATTCACACCAAACATCCTTCCTACCTGATTTCCTCCATTTCAGTCTGTGGTGGAAGTGTGTGTGCCTGAGATTGGTGCCGCAAGCCTTACATCATCCCCCACCTCAAGTCATTGATGTCCTCAACAACATCCACAAAATCTATGATCTCCAAGTCTCTAACCAAACTCGTGTTTCCACTGCAACTAAGTCTATTGGAAACCCCAAGTTTCGTGTCAACTGGAAACCCAAATTTTTTGTCAAAGTGGAAACCGCAAGTTTCCTTGCAAAGTGGAAACCCCAAGTTTCCAACTTGCAATGCAATCATCCACAACATGTGCAACCATCCACGCTTCCCTCTACCCAAAGTTATGTGTGACCAAACTATCTGCAATGATGGAAATATGTCTCCTCTCCAAATTTGTTCGCAATGTCTAAGTTGTCATTGTCCCACTGCGACGATCACTCTTTGGTTCGTTGTTGTTGTTTATGACTCAATTGCTACTGCAACCTCAACCAAAACTTCAAAAATGTCTAAGTGACTCTCTGTTGCAGTCATACTTCAACCAACTATGCCATGTCTCCACACATTGCATGCCTTAAGTCCTGCACTAGTTGGGTAGCTAGTCCAACCGTCATGTCCAGTTATTGAAATGTGCATCTTGATGCCTGAACTTATTATTTTCAGTTTGAATCTTCATCACTCCATCCAAATCCAAAGACTAAGGTAAGTGTCCATCCTTGCCTCACTCCTACTACAATCATTCGATATTCTTCAAGGAGATCCTCCGCAATGTCTAAGTGTTGCACTTCGAACCTATTGGCGCGTCTGTACTCTAACTTCCTTTTGCAATTATGTCCATCCATGCAATTATCTTATACCAAAGAAAGGTTGCCCCTCACCTTTATGCACTGTGAAGTCACCCCGAAGCAAAGTCATTTGTGGCAACTCGGCTCCATTGTCCACCTCACGGCACAGCTAGCCAATATGCACCAAGAAATACATGTCCAAACTATCTTTTCCCCACTACTTCATCACCCAACCATGTTGTTGTGTCTACCTCTCTATGTATTGGAATGGTTAAGAGTCACCCTCGACCATGTTTCCCTAAAGCAAGAGAAATTCCCATGCCCAAGTAATCTCTTCATGTTGCAATCTACTTGTTCACACAATCCTCCAAGCAAAGGCAAGTCCTCAACTCACCTTTTTTCATCAAGTCACCTCTCTACAACTCAACATCTTCAATGAGTGTGGAAAACATTCCTACACTCCTCAAACATCCCAATGAATTTTCCAAAGAGCTCCAAGTAGAATGAATCACCTCAAAGAACTTCCATGCCTTAGGCTTGTTCGAACCAATACTTCTGTCAACTCCAACCAATGGCCCTCCTGGATCTCTGAGCTATTGCATCAACATCCAAAAGTCACCAAGGTGTGCTCTACCTCATCCAATGTCCCATACCAAAGGTGAGCGAACACCAACCAAGTCACTTGGTCTGCGTTTTGCCCATTCAAGTTGACTACCAACAATTCTTGGTCGACTTGCTTGCCAACTTCATCCGTCTCTTGGAACGAAATTTACTTGCACCTACTGCAAGCATTCAATATTTGACATTGTCATCGCGACTTTCAAATCATCACATGACCCAACTAATTTGTTCAAGGCACCAAACACCATGGAACCTCACCCATCCTCTCAAAATCGACACATACAAACTTCATTTCCCACTTCACCACAACGACCTATACAACGCACCTCATCAAAGATTTAGGTAGCTTCCCCAAGCCACCTCCATAAATGCATCCAAATCTTCCCAAGTCCACCATAAGACTCATCCAAGCAGGTCGTCCCAAGATCTTCTACACATTCAACCAACCAAATCATCCCTACTGCTACATGACTTCTTCAAATCTACACCACTTGACTCACCCTCAATTTTGTTGGTTTTCACCGCGGAAACAAAAATCACTTGAACCACCAATTCATATGTCTTCCCTTCAAAGAACTCACTGCAACACTTGGGAAAATCAAGAACTTGAAACCAATCATACCTTTCCAACGACATCATTCGTTGCAACCATGTTCTAAGTCTACTATCTTGGACCTCTACTTTCCCAAGCAACTAACTCTCCGTCGTTACTCACATCAATCATATTCACAGCTCCACAAATCTGCAAGACCTTCACTATGATACAAAGCCGAATCCCTCCATCCACTTCATAAATCTTTCTAAGTTCCAAACTTTGCATGCAACCGACCAAACTTGTCTCCAATGCCTTGCCATCTCTGCACCTTGACTGCTTTCATTTCAAGGCACCATGCCCCCACCACCCGACTGTCAAGTCATACTGCTAGTAACTAATTGTTGTAACTCTACAAAGAGCTACCTCATCTAAAGGCTACGGTCAACGCACTTGTCCAACAACCTAACTCAACTCAATTATTGTTCTTGGTGATGCATAACACGAAGACATCATGATGGAAACGTGCCCAACCAAATGCTTGATGTGAAGTTGCTTTAGGTCACCCTGAGTCATCCAACACACTGAAGTGCTTCACCTTGTTGCAACCCAGAACTGCTCCCTTTTACAATCACTTTTGTGATCACCCTTTGTGTTTCTCTTTTTTGATCACTTATGCAAATAGATCCGCGGCAAGTTGTGCAACAGATCCTGTGTTCATATTCCTTTCCCAAGTTCTCGGTTCACACAACAAAATATGTGCTCGGTCTTTCCAAGATGTGCACAATAGGTATGGCACTAACTTCTGTCATGAGTCAAATCATCCAAGTCTGCCTCTGCAATCAATTATGAGACAAGTTCTACGACGAATTCTACGATCACCTACCCTGTCCAAGTGATTTGTTTCTCCACAAACTCTGCTCTCAATCTACACAAGGTGTGCACCCAGCTCAACCTTCCCATCACACCGTCAACCGAACCTTTGTCGTAAGTTTGATGCAAATTCTGTGATGAACAAGTTTGTTGCACTGAACTGTTCACCAAGTCTGCGAACGTTCCCACTAAACTGTCTTCACAACAAATTGCCTTCAAATTTTTCTTTGATACCATATATCATCAACAAAGTGGTGAAGAGCTCCCCAACCCTTCTCCAAAATATGCAATGAACAAGATCTGATACCATCTATCGTCAATATAGTGGTGAAGAGCTCCCCAACCCTTCTCCAAAATCTGCAATGAATTGGCTCTGATACCATCCGTTACGTCCCCACAGTGTGCTTAGCAAAATCTTAAGATTGTGCACCTCTTGAGGGCGTGCGACACCATGACGTTTCTCGCTTGGCTGCTTGGAAACACCAAGATATTCACTTTCACCAAGCGTCATGCCTACTTGATTTCCTCTGTTTCAGTCTGTGGTGGAAGTGCGTGTGCCCAAGCTTGGTGTCACAGCCCTTACAACAACTTGGAAGACAAGGAGAGAAAGAAGAACTTTGTGGTTCTGAGGTAGAGAAAGAGGGTGAGCTCCCTCAAGGAACCAAGTCACTCCACATGGGAGGACTTGTGCTACCTTGAGGTGGATTCAGTGGATAGAGCTGGGCGAGCTTCTTTTGGGATGATTTTGGGGAAGTCTGGAAATGTAGGTCTATTGGAGGCACCTGTGAGGAAAAATCGAAATCTTTGAAGTTTGTGGAAACGAAGAGAGAACAAGCTTACATTTGAGGGCATGTCTGAGGTGCAATGCATGAGGTTGCAGAGACGGTTGCGACCTAGGGTCCTGGTAACAATTTTGTGTACGAGTGCCTCGGTGAGGTGAGATGAGTCGTTTGACTCTGTCGAAGTTGTAAAATGAGCCAATAGTTCTCATGTTGTAATTGTTTCGTAATAATAAAGACTTAACCGGGTGTTAGGAATGGTTTGTGTTTCCCGCACTATATCTGTGTTTGTCTTTCATTTGTTCCACAATTGTTTATCATGTTCATGGATGTATGCTTAAATATGACTAAGTGTTAAAGTTGTTAACAAATGTCTAAGTATACAAGAGTTGTACTAGAGTAGGAGTGTGACTCACCAGTAACCTAGAAAAGAATATGAATATGCTTTAGGTAAAGAAACGTAATTTGAAAGAAGTAATCTTGATATTGCCAAACAACCAAACAAAAAACGTTGCGGTGCCGCACACCCTTAAGAAGTGCACAATCACAAGATTAGCTAAGCACATTATAAGAATGTGACGCATGCAATAATGCAAAAATATAAAAAAAGAAAATTGAAGATGAACGAGACATAACTAAAAAAAATGTTGAGAAGAAGGATAGAGATGCACAAGGATCCACACAGGGAGTAAAGGAGATAAAAGAATAGGAAAAGATTAGGTAAAATAAAAATAGTCATGATGACAACAAAGCCAACGAACATGTAAAGACAAAGGATGTAAAGGTAAAGGAAGAAAGTGACAATAACAATGAAATGAATTGAATTTTGAAATAAGAAGAAAGTAAATGATAAAAAGGAAATTCCAAAAGACAATCCAATGTATGAAGTTCTAACCAAGGAAGCACCACATGAAACAAAAGAGACGAAGGGAGAAAATAGATATAACTTTATGAGGTCAATGGGATGGCAATACGGATATAGGAAAGAGCAAGGATAGAAGGATAGCAAACTTTGAGGAATGGTAGAATTTTAAGGTTTTCCAATTTAATGTCTTTAAGGTAGTCTTTTGCAGTGTATGATAGACATTTTACAAGATTAGAGTAGTGAGGAGGATATTAATGTTAAAAGGACTAGATAGTGTTTAATGGATTTTTAAGCCCTACCCAAGTTCATTTTGTTTTAGAGATTTTATTTGATTTAGTTAAGAGGGGCTTTTACTAAAATAGACAAGCAATTAAGTTGTTCTTGTGTATAAGTCCACAAGTAGGACATGGACAAATTGTTGTTGGTTAGTATTTGTCATTATGTATTGACTACGTGGTGTTTAGACAATGAGGACATGGGCGAGACATGGTACCTATCCTTTTGTAACATATTGAGACATCATGGATATATTCTAGAGTGGGTTTGTTCTCATAAGATTCAAGTTTCAATTATGTATTGTTGTGTATTGGTAGATTATGTGTTGTTCTTGTTGGTAATTTCAGATGGGTACATTGTTAATATTAAATGAAATGAAATGAAGTATACATCATTTTGTATTCATTTATGTTATGTTATGTGATATGTTAATGTGTTGAATATTTATTCTTTAAGTTTTTATATCTTATTATATCTTATTGTTTATATTAATGAATTATATTAAACTATAAATATGTTAGGGTATTAATGAACTATATTAAACTATAAATATGTTAGGGTTGACATTGAATGTCCAATGAGATTCTTAAGGAGAATAGTATTTTAGTATCCTTGGAGTAGACAAGAGACAACCTAACACACACATGAAAGATTCTTTCAACCACACATTCAAAAGGGCACATTCACAATAATTTTTTGATTAAGAAAACATTAGTGAAATTTACTTGAGTCTTCTTTTGGACTTGGCAAGAGACACCCTAACGCACACACTTGAAATATTCCTTTTACTAAGAAGTTGTAGGTGGTGATATCTATTCTACCAAATTCACCGAATACTTATCCCTAACATGACTTGCTTCTAGTGCAATCATTTTGCTAAGACACAAAACACTTATCCCTAACATGACTTGCTCCTAGTCCAATCATCTTGTTAAGACACAAAACAAATCTCTAAAATAATTGAGCCTTGGTGAGAATATCACCAACCTACTTTACCATGAAACCAAAATTCCTTTTAAAATTTTATTATTCATCAATATGGTTCATAATGTACATATAGGTAGTCTAAACATGCGATTTTTTAACCTTTTTCGACTACGTTTTCCGATCAGTTTTGCCCAAAATCTAGCTAGAAATTCAGAAGAATTGTTGGAATTGCAGATATCAATTGTTGAGATTGCACAATCTAGGTAGATTAAGGGTTTTTCGGGGCACTATCTCCAACCATGCATTCAAAATTCAATTTAGTAACACAAAATTACAATTTCACCAACAATTACATTGTTTTAGTTCCAATAATAATCACCCAAAAAAATCCAAAAATCCAAATATTTAGACTTTTCCATCTACATACCATAAGAACTTGTAACATCACCAATGACCTTACAAAAATAATGATGCCCATAGATGCATTTGTATTGGCTTCCTACAATGAGAGAGGGACACTACTAAGAATAGGATATCGATTAAGAGAATCCATTCCCCAATTGTTAAAGAATTTGCATTGAGGGTGATATGCCAAGTTGAAAAAGGTCGACTACTTCTAAGTGCTTCCATCGATTGAATGGAGCTTGCGGCTCTCGTAATAATTGGCAAGTAGATCTACCCCAATGTTGGGGGCTTATACGTAGTCTCTCGTTGTCTACTAACCATATGCACACTCAATAATATAGTATGAGTGGGCCAAATGGTTAACAACATGTGTTTGATCCTAAGAGGTCACGAGTTCAAATCTAGAGGAGTATGTATACCTCCATAGATTTTAACAATCAAATTGTCGCACGGAGGGGGTCCCTTGTCGCAAAAACAAGGAGGTCTCATATACCAATTTGGTGTGGGGCTTAGTCTTTACTCTAAATGTAAAAACAAACAATGATTCCATGCGACAAAGCCTATTTTTATTTAATAGATATTTTCTATAAATAACAAACATTCCAACTTTGACTCCATGACCCAATGGATAAGGCGCTGGTCTACTAAACCGAGATTCTGGGTTCGATCCCGACTGTTGTCGTTCATTGAACTTGGGATTTTGCCTAATTTCTGGGTTCGAGTGGAGTCGTTCATTGGACTTGAGATTTTGCATAATCTCTGGGTTCAGTTCCCAGTGGAGAGTCGTTCATTGAACTTAAGATTTGGCATTTAATGTGTTGCCGTTGATTTTTTTCTCGCAATGTGAATGTCTATCGTGCTCTTTAGAACCTTCCACAGCAATCAGCCGACACAGCTGTCTTTCTTACTTCACGCGTTTTTCACGTGTAAGAGGGTTCGAGTTCGACTTCTTCACGCATCCAATTAAATGAAAGCTACCGACCTCCCCTTTATAGACACTCTACATCAATCAAGTAGGAATCGTCTCAACAAACACGTTCCCCGATTGGCAAGCAACTTTCAGTTATCGAATACTCCTAAATTCGCCTCGCCCTTAGGGTTCTCTGTAGGTTAGGGTTTTTATTTGAAAATTGTTTTTTCGACAGACTCTGGTAATGGCGATTTCGAAGACGACGGCAGCAGTGGGTGCTGGGAAATGGATGGAAACCGCTCCTTCCCGGAAGGAATATATGGGAAGGCGGCGGCCATCGGGTGAGAGAAGGTTGCTCCCTATCGCAGAAGAGCGGAGTCTCAGCAATGGCGAGCTCATGGATGGCCTTCACCCTGCCTTT